>JAJHJA010001369.1:35000-37320 GCA_021202915.1 Heliconius himera | reverse complement strand
GTCCAAGTCGATGACCTGCGGGCGGTGTGGTGAGGAGGGGCACAAAAAGGATGAATGCAAAGCCGAGCATACATGCTGCGCAACATGCAGGAAATTTAATAAGAAAGAAGCGGGGAGCCATGTCACCAATGCACGAGACTGCCCTGCACGACGTCATGCTGAGGACCGGGAGCTCCAAAGAATAAACTATGGCTAACAACGTTGCTGGTATCAGGTTCGGGCAGCTAAACCTGCAAGGTTCAATGGCAGCCACAATGGAGCTCCCGGCAATAGCTACCGAACTTGCGCTCGACCTGGTGCTACTGCAAGAGCCATACGTAGAAAAGGGCTGCGCAAATGTCGTAAGTGGACTGCTGCTGCCAACAGGGGATTGCAGCGAGGCAGCCATCTACTTGGGTAGGAAGGATGTCGCCTGCTCGGTGCGGGAAGACTTGTGCTCCAGCCACTGCATGGTGGTTCACGTGTGCCTGACCCCACCAGCGCTCTCTATCTACGCGGTGAGCGCATACTTCCAATACTCTCATAACATTGGCCCCCACTTAGAACATCTTGGGCGAGTATTGGAAGCACTCAAAGGACAACGTGTCGTCATAGGCGTGGACGCAAATACGCACTCCCCGATGTGGCACTCCCTTCCCCGACATTACATCGGTCGGGGGAGCGCAGTCACCCAGCGAAGAGAGGAGATGGAGGCTTTCATCTCCAGCAGAGGCCTTCAGGTGGAGAACAAACCGGGCGAGCCACCCACCTTCAGCACAGCCAATGGAGAGTCTTTTATAGACGTTACACTAACGTCCGGGGGTGTGCGCCTGACTGACTGGCGGGTTGACACTGAGGCAAGCTCGAGTGACCACCGCCTACTCATATTTAACATGCAGGAGCGCAGTAACAAGATGAGTGCCAGAGTGGACGCCCTGGAGGGACCACTCAGGTTTCGGGAGCGTGGTGTGGACTGGGATCGCTTTCAATCGGTGATCCACTATAGAGTAGGGCGCATAGACTGGACGAAATCGGCGAGTGAGGTATGCAAGGAATTTACAAACATTGTAACGCGAACGGCTATGGAATGTTTGGGTATGCGTGCGGAAGGAAAGCGTAGCAGAGGATATGAATGGTGGACCCCCACATTGGACTCTATGCGCAAGAAAAATAATCGCTTACGCAAAATGTGGCAGTCGGTTAGGAAGAGAGGGGTTGAGGCCGTGGAAGAGATTGCAAGGTCGAGATTCCACTCTCACCGCAGGAAGTATAGGTGTGCGATGGTGAGTGCGCAGATGGACTTTTTTCGTGAGCTTGCAAACACAGGCAACCACGATCCGTGGGGACTAGCCTACAGAGCCGCTTGCGGGAGGCTGAGACCTCCCCCTAACGTTATCTACGGCATCAAGCTCGCGGAAGGACATGCGGGAGACACAGAGTCTGCTATGCACAACATGGTGCGGTCACTTTGCCCTGACGATAATGCGTCCTCGGACACGATCTACCATCGTCAGGTCCGTTTGTTGGCAGCCTGTACTCCCGCTGGTGCTGACGCGCTACCACCATCGTACAGAGATCTGGAGAGGATAGTCAAGGATCTTCCAAACACAGCACCGGGTACCGATGGGATCACTGCCCGCATGGTAAAACATGTGTGGCAATCAGCTGGCTCCGAGCTGACGCGTATTTTCGAACTATGTGTGGGGGAAGGTGTTTTTCCCGAGGTGTGGAAGGACGGTAGGCTGCTTGTCCTGCCGAAAGGCAATGGCAGGCCGCTCACCGATCCTAAAGCATATCGCCCCATTACACTGCTCTCCGTTTTGGGCAAAATTCTGGAGCGAATTATTCTCGTGTGCGCCCCGGCGCTAACACGAGATATATCCGTCTGCCAGCACGGCTTCACCAAGGGTAAGTCAACTTTGACGGCCCTTCGCTCCCTTCAGGAGGTTGTGGCTAACAGTAAAAGGAAATATGTACAGGCCATATTCCTGGACATCTCCGGTGCGTTCGATAACGCCTGGTGGCCAATGATTTTGGTCAAGGCTAAGTCTAGGGGATGTCCGCCGAATATCTATCGCATGTTGACTAGCTACTTTGTCAACAGGCGCATAGGTCTCCACGTCGGCGAAAGAGTGGTGTGGAAGACGGCGACTATGGGCTGCCCGCAGGGCTCAGTTTTGGGACCCTCTCTGTGGAACTTACTGATGGACGACCTGCTTCGACTGCCATACCCGGAGGGAGTGCATCTGGTCGCGTACGCCGATGATGTAACGTTCCTGATCGAGTCGAACACCAGGGCTGGCGTGGAGGCTACGGCCTCACGCGCCCTTGCACTGGCCTC
>JAJHJA010001369.1:25000-30000 GCA_021202915.1 Heliconius himera | reverse complement strand
TAATACATGCAATCAGAACTCTGACCAGTGATGGGATGAGTGCTTTTATTAGATCAAAACCAATCGACGGAGGGCTTCGCGTCCGAAGTCGTTAATTTTGATGAATCTGGATAACTTTTGCCGATCGCATGGTCAAGTACCGGCGACGCATCTTTCAAATGTCTGCCTTATCAACTTTCGATGGTAGTTTCTGCGACTACCATGGTTGTCACGGGTAACGGGGAATCAGGGTTCGATTCCGGAGAGGGAGCCTGAGAAACGGCTACCACATCCAAGGAAGGCAGCAGGCGCGCAAATTACCCACTCCCGGCACGGGGAGGTAGTGACGAAAAATAACGATACGGGACTCTTTCGAGGCCTCGTAATCGGAATGAGTACACTTTAAATATTTTAACGAGGAACAATTGGAGGGCAAGTCTGGTGCCAGCAGCCGCGGTAATTCCAGCTCCAATAGCGTATACTAAAATTGTTGCGGTTAAAAAGCTCGTAGTTGCATTTGTGCGCCGCGCTGTCGGTGCACCGCATCCGCGGTGATACTGACACGTCTGCGGAGCATATCGTCGGTGAGCCGGCGGTAAAACGCCGGTTCAATATCAAAATCCTATCGCGGTTCTCTTCGGTGAGTGTCGAGATGGGCCGACAATTTTACTTTGAACAAATTAGAGTGCTCAAAGCGGGCTCAAAATGCCGCTTGAATATTTCGTGCATGGAATAATAGAATATGATCTCGGTTCTATTTTGTTGGTTTTCAGAACTCCGAGGTAATGATTAATAGGGATAACTGGGGGCATTCGTATTGCGACGTTAGAGGTGAAATTCTTGGATCGTCGCAAGACGAACATCAGCGAAAGCATTTGCCAAAGGTGTTTTCATCAATCAAGAACGAAAGTTAGAGGTTCGAAGGCGATTAGATACCGCCCTAGTTCTAACCGTAAATATGTCGTCTAGCGATCCGCCGACGTTAATACAATGGCTCGGCGGGCAGCTTCCGGGAAACCAAAGATTTTGGACTCCGGGGGGAGTATGGTTGCAAAGCTGAAACTTAAAGGAATTGACGGAAGGGCACCACCAGGAGTGGAGCCTGCGGCTTAATTTGACTCAACACGGGAAATCTCACCAGGCCCGGACACCGGAAGGATTGACAGATTAACAGCTCTTTCTTGATTCGGTGGGTGGTGGTGCATGGCCGTTCTTAGTTGGTGGAGCGATTTGTCTGGTTAATTCCGGTAACGAACGAGACTCTAGCCTGCTAAATAGGCGTCGTCATTTAGGTGTGCGCGATTTCGGTCGCGCAACTCACTGGCGACGTATTAAAATTCTTCTTAGAGGGACCGGCGTCTTCGAGCCGCACGAGATTGAGCAATAACAGGTCTGTGATGCCCTTAGATGTCCTGGGCCGCACGCGCGCTACACTGAAGGAATCAGCATGTTCTCCCTGGCCTAGAGGCCCGGGCAACCCGTTGAAACTCCTTCGTGCTGGGGATTGGGGTTTGCAATTATCCCCCATAAACGAGGAATTCCTAGTAAGCGCGAGTCATAAGCTCGCGTTGATTACGTCCCTGCCCTTTGTACACACCGCCCGTCGCTACTACCGATTGAATGATTTAGTGAGGTCTTCGGACCGACACGCGGTGGCTTCACGGCCGTCGGCGTTGCTGGGAAGTTGACCAAACTTGATCATTTAGAGGAAGTAAAAGTCGTAACAAGGTTTCCGTAGGGGAACCTGCGGAAGGATCATTAACGTGTGTGTGCGTGTTGTCGTGTTTCTCGCCCTCACCGGCGCCGAAATACTACACAATCTCCACATAACAAAGATATGATTTATAAAAAGAGATAAAGGAGAGGCGGGAGCGAAAGCGCGCGCGCGCGCGCATACATTTCGACGAAAGGACGTGCAACGCGCGAGCACACGACGGTGCATCGCGTCGCGTTATACACAAAGCGAAAGGGTGTCGCCGGCGCGTGCGCAGCAAACGTACTGTGCACGTGTTGGGGGTGTGTGTACTCGGCGAGTACCGTGTGCGTGTGGAACGCGATCGACGCAGACCGGTGAGAATCCGCGCCGCGAGTCGATCGCACCGCTTACACGGCTCGCCGCTACGAGAGACACACCATCGGCGAACACTCTACGCTAGTATGCGACGAGATGATGTCGTGTGCCGTCGTCGTCGAAAGTGCCGCGCGCGCGGTCGCTCTCCGCTTTACCAACAATATATGCGGTCGGACGGGGAATGACGTCGTGTGGGCCAGCCGAGAGCTCTACGTGCGAGAGCGTATTGCGAACGGCACTCGCCGACAGATCTCCCAGTCTGTAGTGTGTCTGTGATCGCGCCGACAGCGCCCCTCCGTCCACGTCGCACGTCGTCGTCGGATGTGAGGATAGGTGCGGCGCGGTGCCGATCATCAGAAGAACACAAACAAACTAACTGAAAAAAAAAAAAAATACCTTCGATCTCACGTCGCACGTCGTTTCTAAATCGAATCTATGTGTGTACACTGTGTGATTGTGGTTGATTTTTTTTTTCTTTTTTTTGTCGATCTGTCGATCGACAATTTTCGTGACACGTTTCAAACAAAACATTAATTGTGTTTTTTATATTTTTGTGTTGGTCTTTATTTGATCGCGCAAAATGCAAAAACGCAAACCACTACCCTGAACGGTGGATCACTTGGCTCGCGGGTCGATGAAGAACGCAGTTAACTGCGCGTCATAGTGTGAACTGCAGGACACATTTGAACATCGACATTTCGAACGCACATTGCGGTCCGTGGGGTTACATCCAGGACCACTCCTGTCTGAGGGCCGGCTGCATAAAAACAATTGCCACACTGTACGCGACGACACTGCGCGCGCGCATCACTGCGCCGCGCCGTTCGCGCGTGTACAAATGGCGGTTCCGTCGAGTGCGAGCGCACAGCTCGCTATCGCGGTCCGCTCAAATATGTGACCAACCCAAATGTCGGTGTGGTGGCCCACTCGGCCGCCGCACCGTCGCTTCGCAAACACACTTATGCGAACGGTAATGCGCGCGCAGTCTCGCCGCCGCTAACCCGGTGGGTGGGACGCGCGCGCGCGTTCCGACGGAGGAGGCGCGACCCGTTCTCTCCTGTACCCTTCGAGATAACAATCAGAGGGTCCACGGGTGTTGAACTCGATCCGCGCCGATACCGGTGTGCCCGCGCGCGCAAACGCACAGATATCCTACCTAGTAGAGAGATCTGTCTTTTGCGTTCACGCGCGCACGCTCGTGTTACGTGTTAGCGTACGCTCAGTAGGCGGACTCGACGTCCGAAGTGCGCGTCGACGCCGACGCTCGCAAGGGGGGGCGGACGTGTGAGATGTGCAGCGACGACTCTCGTCGCGGTACTCGAACGCGTCCAACGCTCCGCGCGAGATCGGCGCCTTCGCGCTGACGGATATCGCGTCTGCCTCGTTTTTTTATCGTTGGCCTCAGATCAGGGAGGATCACCCGCCGAATTTAAGCATATTAGTAAGCGGAGGAAAAGAAACTAACCAGGATTTCCTTAGTAGCGGCGAGCGAACAGGAAATAGCCCAGCAACTGAATCCCGCGGTTGTAACGATCGCGGGAGATGTGGTGTTCGGGAGGTCCCGCTTTCTCGTCGTCGCCACTCCTGTCCAAGTTCGTCTTGAACGGGGCCGTTTTCCCGTAGAGGGTGCCAGGCCCGTAGCGACGGAGCGAGACGGCGAGAGGGACTCTCCTCAGAGTCGGGTTGCTTGAGAGTGCAGCCCTAAGTGGGTGGTAAACTCCATCTAAGGCTAAATATTACCGCGAGACCGATAGCGAACAAGTACCGTGAGGGAAAGTTGCAAAGAACTTTGAAGAGAGAGTTCAAGAGTACGTGAAACCGTTCAGGGGTAAACCTGCGAAACTCGAATGAACGAACGGAGAGATTCACCGTCATTCGGCGGCGTACGGGCGCGCGCCTCGATGTGGCGCACCGTCACTCGCGTGGCGTTCTAGCGTTGCACGGGTCGCGTCCGTCGACGTCCGCCGACGGCGTGCACTTCTCTCTCAGTAATACATCGCGACCCGTTCGACGTCGGCCTAAGCGCCGTCCGGGAGCCCTGCGGTATCGTCTAAACAGCGATGCCGCAGGACCGTGACGGACCGCCGGCCGGCTATCGGACGGTATTTACGACAAATACGATTCGCGCACGCGCCTCGCGCGCGTCCGGCCCGACGCAAGCTCTAATGTCGTCTTCCGACGTCCTGCCCGAGTGCGGACGTTGGAGCGGCGTTGCTGTAGTCGCTGCCGTGCTGTCTCGGACCGTGCGCGTATCAGTCTGCGATGATTCATTTTCGGGCACTCGCAGGACCCGTCTTGAAACACGGACCAAGGAGTCTAGCATGTGTGCGAGTCATTGAGTTTATATCGAAAATAATTCACAAAACTGAAAGGCGCAACGAAAGTGAAGGCGCGCGCTCGTCGCGCGCTCAGGGAGGATGGAGCGTCGGTCTCGATCGACCTCCCGCACTCCCGAGGCGTCTCGTTTCCAATCCGTGAATGCAGGCGCGCTCTGAGCACAGATGCTGGGACCCGAAAGATGGTGAACTATGCCTGGTCAGGTCGAAGTCAGGGGAAACCCTGATGGAGGACCGTAGCGATTCTGACGTGCAAATCGATCGTCGGAACTGGGTATAGGGGCGAAAGACTAATCGAACCATCTAGTAGCTGGTTCCGTCCGAAGTTTCCCTCAGGATAGCTGGCGTCGATTATTAACAGTCCCATCCGGTAAAGCGAATGATTAGAGGCATTGGGGCCGAAACGACCTCAACCTATTCTCAAACTTTAAATGGGTGAGAACTCCGGCTTACTCGAACGATGAAGCCGGAGATCTGATGACGGTGCCAAGTGGGCCAATTTTGGTAAGCAGAACTGGCGCTGTGGGATGAACCAAACGTAGTGTTAAGGCGCCTAAAAAACGCTCATGGGACACCATGAAAGGCGTTGGTCGCTCATGACAGCAGGACGGTGG
>JAJHJA010001369.1:17500-20000 GCA_021202915.1 Heliconius himera | reverse complement strand
CCATGCATGTCTCAGTGCAAGCCGTATTAAGGCGATACCGCGAATGGCTCAATATATCAGTTTTGGTTCCTTAGATCTTACTCAGTTACTTGGATAACTGTGGTAATTCTAGAGCTAATACATGCAATCAGAACTCTGACCAGTGATGGGATGAGTGCTTTTATTAGATCAAAACCAATCGACGGAGGGCTTCGCGTCCGAAGTCGTTAATTTTGATGAATCTGGATAACTTTTGCCGATCGCATGGTCAAGTACCGGCGACGCATCTTTCAAATGTCTGCCTTATCAACTTTCGATGGTAGTTTCTGCGACTACCATGGTTGTCACGGGTAACGGGGAATCAGGGTTCGATTCCGGAGAGGGAGCCTGAGAAACGGCTACCACATCCAAGGAAGGCAGCAGGCGCGCAAATTACCCACTCCCGGCACGGGGAGGTAGTGACGAAAAATAACGATACGGGACTCTTTCGAGGCCTCGTAATCGGAATGAGTACACTTTAAATATTTTAACGAGGAACAATTGGAGGGCAAGTCTGGTGCCAGCAGCCGCGGTAATTCCAGCTCCAATAGCGTATACTAAAATTGTTGCGGTTAAAAAGCTCGTAGTTGCATTTGTGCGCCGCGCTGTCGGTGCACCGCATCCGCGGTGATACTGACACGTCTGCGGAGCATATCGTCGGTGAGCCGGCGGTAAAACGCCGGTTCAATATCAAAATCCTATCGCGGTTCTCTTCGGTGAGTGTCGAGATGGGCCGACAATTTTACTTTGAACAAATTAGAGTGCTCAAAGCGGGCTCAAAATGCCGCTTGAATATTTCGTGCATGGAATAATAGAATATGATCTCGGTTCTATTTTGTTGGTTTTCAGAACTCCGAGGTAATGATTAATAGGGATAACTGGGGGCATTCGTATTGCGACGTTAGAGGTGAAATTCTTGGATCGTCGCAAGACGAACATCAGCGAAAGCATTTGCCAAAGGTGTTTTCATCAATCAAGAACGAAAGTTAGAGGTTCGAAGGCGATTAGATACCGCCCTAGTTCTAACCGTAAATATGTCGTCTAGCGATCCGCCGACGTTAATACAATGGCTCGGCGGGCAGCTTCCGGGAAACCAAAGATTTTGGACTCCGGGGGGAGTATGGTTGCAAAGCTGAAACTTAAAGGAATTGACGGAAGGGCACCACCAGGAGTGGAGCCTGCGGCTTAATTTGACTCAACACGGGAAATCTCACCAGGCCCGGACACCGGAAGGATTGACAGATTAACAGCTCTTTCTTGATTCGGTGGGTGGTGGTGCATGGCCGTTCTTAGTTGGTGGAGCGATTTGTCTGGTTAATTCCGGTAACGAACGAGACTCTAGCCTGCTAAATAGGCGTCGTCATTTAGGTGTGCGCGATTTCGGTCGCGCAACTCACTGGCGACGTATTAAAATTCTTCTTAGAGGGACCGGCGTCTTCGAGCCGCACGAGATTGAGCAATAACAGGTCTGTGATGCCCTTAGATGTCCTGGGCCGCACGCGCGCTACACTGAAGGAATCAGCATGTTCTCCCTGGCCTAGAGGCCCGGGCAACCCGTTGAAACTCCTTCGTGCTGGGGATTGGGGTTTGCAATTATCCCCCAGAATTCCTAGTAAGCGCGAGTCATAAGCTCGCGTTGATTACGTCCCTGCCCTTTGTACACACCGCCCGTCGCTACTACCGATTGAATGATTTAGTGAGGTCTTCGGACCGACACGCGGTGGCTTCACGGCCGTCGGCGTTGCTGGGAAGTTGACCAAACTTGATCATTTAGAGGAAGTAAAAGTCGTAACAAGGTTTCCGTAGGGGAACCTGCGGAAGGATCATTAACGTGTGTGTGCGTGTTGTCGTGTTTCTCGCCCTCACCGGCGCCGAAATACTACACAATCTCCACATAACAAAGATATGATTTATAAAAAGAGATAAAGGAGAGGCGGGAGCGAAAGCGCGCGCGCGCGCGCATACATTTCGACGAAAGGACGTGCAACGCGCGAGCACACGACGGTGCATCGCGTCGCGTTATACACAAAGCGAAAGGGTGTCGCCGGCGCGTGCGCAGCAAACGTACTGTGCACGTGTTGGGGGTGTGTGTACTCGGCGAGTACCGTGTGCGTGTGGAACGCGATCGACGCAGACCGGTGAGAATCCGCGCCGCGAGTCGATCGCACCGCTTACACGGCTCGCCGCTACGAGAGACACACCATCGGCGAACACTCTACGCTAGTATGCGACGAGATGATGTCGTGTGCCGTCGTCGTCGAAAGTGCCGCGCGCGCGGTCGCTCTCCGCTTTACCAACAATATATGCGGTCGGACGGGGAATGACGTCGTGTGGGCCAGCCGAGAGCTCTACGTGCGAGAGCGTATTGCGAACGGCACTCGCCGACAGATCTCCCAGTCTGTAGTGTGTCTGTGATCGCGCCGACAGCGCCCCTCCGTCCACGTCGCACGTCGTCGTCGGATGTGAGGATAGGTGCGGCGCG
>JAJHJA010001369.1:7500-10000 GCA_021202915.1 Heliconius himera | reverse complement strand
CCTTTAAGAGAAAAAATATAAAACAACGCGAGAGTTAGCGATGTTATTATTGTTAGCTCCCTGGTTGATCCTGCCAGTAGTTATATGCTTGTCTCAAAGATTAAGCCATGCATGTCTCAGTGCAAGCCGTATTAAGGCGATACCGCGAATGGCTCAATATATCAGTTTTGGTTCCTTAGATCTTACTCAGTTACTTGGATAACTGTGGTAATTCTAGAGCTAATACATGCAATCAGAACTCTGACCAGTGATGGGATGAGTGCTTTTATTAGATCAAAACCAATCGACGGAGGGCTTCGCGTCCGAAGTCGTTAATTTTGATGAATCTGGATAACTTTTGCCGATCGCATGGTCAAGTACCGGCGACGCATCTTTCAAATGTCTGCCTTATCAACTTTCGATGGTAGTTTCTGCGACTACCATGGTTGTCACGGGTAACGGGGAATCAGGGTTCGATTCCGGAGAGGGAGCCTGAGAAACGGCTACCACATCCAAGGAAGGCAGCAGGCGCGCAAATTACCCACTCCCGGCACGGGGAGGTAGTGACGAAAAATAACGATACGGGACTCTTTCGAGGCCTCGTAATCGGAATGAGTACACTTTAAATATTTTAACGAGGAACAATTGGAGGGCAAGTCTGGTGCCAGCAGCCGCGGTAATTCCAGCTCCAATAGCGTATACTAAAATTGTTGCGGTTAAAAAGCTCGTAGTTGCATTTGTGCGCCGCGCTGTCGGTGCACCGCATCCGCGGTGATACTGACACGTCTGCGGAGCATATCGTCGGTGAGCCGGCGGTAAAACGCCGGTTCAATATCAAAATCCTATCGCGGTTCTCTTCGGTGAGTGTCGAGATGGGCCGACAATTTTACTTTGAACAAATTAGAGTGCTCAAAGCGGGCTCAAAATGCCGCTTGAATATTTCGTGCATGGAATAATAGAATATGATCTCGGTTCTATTTTGTTGGTTTTCAGAACTCCGAGGTAATGATTAATAGGGATAACTGGGGGCATTCGTATTGCGACGTTAGAGGTGAAATTCTTGGATCGTCGCAAGACGAACATCAGCGAAAGCATTTGCCAAAGGTGTTTTCATCAATCAAGAACGAAAGTTAGAGGTTCGAAGGCGATTAGATACCGCCCTAGTTCTAACCGTAAATATGTCGTCTAGCGATCCGCCGACGTTAATACAATGGCTCGGCGGGCAGCTTCCGGGAAACCAAAGATTTTGGACTCCGGGGGGAGTATGGTTGCAAAGCTGAAACTTAAAGGAATTGACGGAAGGGCACCACCAGGAGTGGAGCCTGCGGCTTAATTTGACTCAACACGGGAAATCTCACCAGGCCCGGACACCGGAAGGATTGACAGATTAACAGCTCTTTCTTGATTCGGTGGGTGGTGGTGCATGGCCGTTCTTAGTTGGTGGAGCGATTTGTCTGGTTAATTCCGGTAACGAACGAGACTCTAGCCTGCTAAATAGGCGTCGTCATTTAGGTGTGCGCGATTTCGGTCGCGCAACTCACTGGCGACGTATTAAAATTCTTCTTAGAGGGACCGGCGTCTTCGAGCCGCACGAGATTGAGCAATAACAGGTCTGTGATGCCCTTAGATGTCCTGGGCCGCACGCGCGCTACACTGAAGGAATCAGCATGTTCTCCCTGGCCTAGAGGCCCGGGCAACTCGTTGAAACTCCTTCGTGCTGGGGATTGGGGTTTGCAATTATCCCCCATAAACGAGGAATTCCTAGTAAGCGCGAGTCATAAGCTCGCGTTGATTACGTCCCTGCCCTTTGTACACACCGCCCGTCGCTACTACCGATTGAATGATTTAGTGAGGTCTTCGGACCGACACGCGGTGGCTTCACGGCCGTCGGCGTTGCTGGGAAGTTGACCAAACTTGATCATTTAGAGGAAGTAAAAGTCGTAACAAGGTTTCCGTAGGGGAACCTGCGGAAGGATCATTAACGTGTGTGTGCGTGTTGTCGTGTTTCTCGCCCTCACCGGCGCCGAAATACTACACAATCTCCACATAACAAAGATATGATTTATAAAAAGAGATAAAGGAGAGGCGGGAGCGAAAGCGCGCGCGCGCGCGCATACATTTCGACGAAAGGACGTGCAACGCGCGAGCACACGACGGTGCATCGCGTCGCGTTATACACAAAGCGAAAGGGTGTCGCCGGCGCGTGCGCAGCAAACGTACTGTGCACGTGTTGGGGGTGTGTGTACTCGGCGAGTACCGTGTGCGTGTGGAACGCGATCGACGCAGACCGGTGAGAATCCGCGCCGCGAGTCGATCGCACCGCTTACACGGCTCGCCGCTACGAGAGACACACCATCGGCGAACACTCTACGCTAGTATGCGACGAGATGATGTCGTGTGCCGTCGTCGTCGAAAGTGCCGCGCGCGCGGTCGCTCTCCGCTTTACCAACAATATATGCGGTCGGACGGGGAATGACGTCGTGTGGGCCAGCCGAGAGCTCTACGTGCGAGAGCGTATTGC
>JAJHJA010001368.1:0-56758 GCA_021202915.1 Heliconius himera | reverse complement strand
TCACTGATTTCTCCCCTTGCTTCTCTCTCACCATAAATAGTTTTTACATCTTTAATACTTTTAAATATTTTCAATTAAAAAATAGAAGAGATTCTTCATTATTACCGCAGATTGTATTCAATTTATAGTTGTAATTATTTTATTTATTACAAATTATACTTAATTACTCACATTTGTTTCAGATACATCGCGCCATTCCTGCTAGCAACCACAACTGTAGCAAACACATTGATAGTGGTGGTATATCACGTCGTCATATGAGAACTCCAACAAACGTGGTCCTCATGGCGATGGCCCTCTGTGATATGTTCACCATGCTCTTCCCAGCACCATGGTTGTTCTATATGTATACCTTTGGAAACATTACAAGCCCCTGAGTCCTGTGCGTGCGTGTCAAGCTTGGCATTATATGAATGAGGTAAGTTTTAGTTAATAATATATTATGATTTCAGCACGACATGGACTAGCAGAGAAATCTTGTTGTTATCATGAGTGTATTTGCTTTTAAGTTTTAGCCTAAATTAGAGACATTGCGCGTTGAGCGGAACATAACGCCGCGCTGATAAGACAGTGATAAAATTAATATTCATTCCCCAGTTTAAGGATTGAACTCACAAACAAGCATTGCAAAAATCATAATGATATGTTTATTCTCTTTTTTCCCTGAATTCGAGATATTACGTGACGGAGCTGAACGCCGTATATCGTTCACAATAGAACTAATACAACTGCTTCATAGCTTATTATACTTCGCACACAACGTTTTCCAGTCCACGCGAACGAGTTTGCATTTGCAAGCTATAAGTTGTCATTTAATATTTCTTGTATTGTACCAATATTATTTTTTAAGCTTCACACTGTATGCCGCAAATAGCAGGGTAGGCAGAGGGAACCTGGGAACCTAGTATTAAAACACTCTCTTTCCATTAAGACACATTGTTACTATTTACCAACTATTTGAATTAAGAAACAAAATTCTTTCCCGAAATTAACATTAAGTGTTCTTTCAAATATTGGAATTTATTCTCAAAAGGCTTGTTATCTACTTTGAACATTCCATTCTTATAGAAATGCCTCTGGGTTTTTAGATAACATTTTAAATCGATGAAAAGATGGTTGATTTTACTAGCTACTAATTTGCAATATAGATAATTATTTTGACTAAATAATTATCTATAATTTTCGCTTTTCTTTATATATCCTTATTTAAATTAAATTTTGAAATATATATACCTTACGAAAAACTTAGGCCGTCGTGGCTTAAAGTAGGGAACGAGGTGTCCTTTACGGTTCCCTCTGCCTACCCTGCCAATGTAACTATTAGTAAATACGGTTTAGTGAACTATAAAGATAGTAGTGAAATACCGAAAAACCACACAGAACTGAAATTTGGCAGAACATTGTATTTTGGTAAAAAAATATGTAAAAAATAAAATATTAAAGATGCCTTGTGTGTTAAACACTTATTCTTCGCCTTGCTTCGCTATACATCAAAAATGGTAATTTAATTGGGAAAAAAGTATACAAGCAATTTTTGCAGATAATTTTAAGATATACGACTTCGTGATATCATTTTTTTTTAATTAAGTTATTGTCCACAAAAACGTATAAAAATGTAAAATTTGACCTTCTACTTTTTTTATAAAAAATTACATTAAATTACTTAACATTTTAAAAATCAAAAAAAAATCATAATGATATATCTAACTTTATACAACTGTTTTATTCCTAATAAAAACAGGAGACATAGAAAATAAAATTGGAAATATAATGTTTCACGTCATACAAGCGCCTGTAACTAATATTTATTAGTATCGATCGTATCTGGCGGTGTTCGAGTGTAACAGTTCACTGTCGCGGTTTATTGCCCCGTCGCCAATTTAGATCGACTTTCATTAATAAAGATTAGTGTTTTCTATATTTTTGTGCTATACGATAAAAGAAGTATATTATTTAAGTACCCATAGAATGTCACTTATACCAGAGTAGGCTATGGGAACCTAGTTACAAAACACTCCATATCTCATTTACCACGACGGAAGACAACGATCCCTTTGTTCTTTTACGACAGTGCGATACCTTAATGGGAATCGAACCCACAACAGTACAAACAAAAACGTAATGTCGCTTTGTCACGGCGCCTAAATTATTATTTTACTTTGCTTGTTTGATATTTAACAACAAGTAATCGAAAAGTTTATAGAAGTTTCTTGAGAAAAAAATACAATTTTCACCTATATTTAGTCATGAATACAAGAAAGTCAGTCCGAAATGAAGATATTGACTGGCATACGATTTACAGATCAAATGAAATGAAATCGGTGAAATATTCGAGCCAGGCTGTTAAATCATCACAAATCCATTGGATTTTAAACTCTACGCTTACAAAAATAAGAATTACAATATAACTAGCATATTTCGCATTTGAAATTCAATAAAACATCTCGCCAAGTTCCCAGTATTCCTTTGTCGTGAATACAACTTTGCTTTCCATTTTCAATCTTGAGGTTTGTGTTTGACATTTTTGAATACCAAAGCCCGTTTACATTGTGGAATGTTTATGGTTTTCTATTTAAATAAAATAAGGAAATATTTATTATTTTCTATTAATATAAAAATACTAGAGACTCAAATGCGGCTTCGTCCGCTTAGATTTATTTTTCTATAGCCATAGGATATTTTTTTAAGGGTTTTTAATAAAAAATATTCTATGTCCTTTCTAAGAATGCGTAGGTATACATAGGTTCATGATAATCGGCTACGTAGTTCAACCGATTCGAAGTCTTTATTTATAATATGTATGTGCCGTTTTGATCTATAACTTGTGAAATTTTAAGATTTTTGATAAAAAAAAAATTAGACAGGTAGTGTTCACAGTGTCCATTTGAGGTTAACTTTGTGCTTCCTAAAGAGTACTGCAATGACAAAAACATGTGGAAATCTGATGGAGAAATGTCAGGGATATATGGAGGCGCGGCGTTCGTCGTATTTTTACCTTTTTTGTAATAAACCTTAAAATGTACAAATTTCTTCGTCACATATGCGTTAATTTTGCTTGCTTGATAAAAATAATTGAAAAATGGCGGGAACTAGTTTTTATTTATTATTGCATCTTCAGAATGTCACATCTAATGGAATTAAAACCAGCCAGTTACATTCAGCACAGCCAAAGAAGTTTGATTACTAATAATATATTCAAAATACGAAAATAATTTTGCCCGAACCTATTATACAATACAAATGTTAACAAATTTTGCTAATTAAATCTTTTAATTTCTTCGTTCTGTGAATAAAACAAAGCGTGACGTTGAGTTTCAACATGCAACATCTCGTAAATTGTACGGTTTACGTGGGAGTGTCTTAACACTAGGTCCCTCTGGTTACTCTGCTAAGCTGCAAAGCTAAAAAAAACAGCCTACCAGCAGAGCAAGAATTAATTAGCCTGTATTAGCCAATTGTATTCCAGAATCCGGTTTTTTTCAAAAAATCACAAATTCCCTAATATCTGCTAAACCACTGAAAATTGCTAAACACACATGGGGGTAAAAGGAATAGTACTGAGGTCGTCTAGCCATAGACCACCGTTGGTTGATCCATCGATCGCGTTACAACCTGTATGTAGAGATTATCCTCATTTTCCCGTCCTGATATAAAAGCGATAAGAATAAAGCGTTGAGTTCCACCATTTAACGCGGAATGTCTCGAATTTCATCAGAGAGTGGAGAACAAAATAAAACTAAACAAAACCAGCTATATATCAATATAAAATAAATGTTTAAAAATATTAAAATTAAAATTAATACGAAATATAATCTATACTATAATAAAAAAATAAATAATGCTATTCGAAGATATATAGTGTCACCAAGTGTAATTTAGATTTTTTAAAGCATATTCTTTAAACATTTACGCAGCGCATGACATTAACATGACAGAATAAATTACATGTCAAATGGAAAAGTACTAAAATATGTTAGTATATATCGAGAATATTACAAATACGAAAAAGAAAAGTAAGGCATGTCCGTCTCATAGACGCTCAAGTGTCGTGGTCTCTATATGAAATTTTATCACAATCGACAATTTATCACAAATTTTATCACAAAAATATACTTTTTTAATATATTACATAAAGAACTCAGATAATTAGATTAATATTTAAAATTTATTTGCGGTTTGATTTTCTGTACATTTTTTCTATTTTTATTAAAAGTTTTGTCTTTTTATTTTATGTGGCGGATATAATCATCCCACACTTAGGGTAAGTTTTTTTTTCAAATTTATTATATAAGTCCAACTACAACGAAAGCGAAACAGTATACTATAAATACAAATTAGCATTATATAAGTTAATAAGTCGTAACAAGAATATAAGAATAAGCAATAACAAGTATATATCAGAACGTATAGTTTAATTGGTCAGAGCGGTTGGACGGTTTCCAAGATACCTGGAATCAAATCCCGCTACGTTCAAAGTTTTATGTTTCCTAAAAAGTTAATATAATGATAATATCATTATCAATATGGATATTATTTACTTTTTCAACAAGTTCAATATAAACTAGATGATGGTTGTCAACTTCTCCGATAAATGAGATTCAAATAGTGACCACTATTTGGAATCTCATTATTAAAATATTTATAAATTATTAAATAAATAAGGATTTAAGGTTTTACTCACAAGTAGTATTTTTATTACTTCCATAAATTTTACTTTTTTTTTCGTTATAATAGGTATCTATATATTGTACACACACATGCATTTACATAGTTAAGACTAAAACACAACAATCTTAAATCTAAATGTTATCAGGTGTAGGGTAAATATTGTTGCTCAATCAATCAATCAGTACATTTTGCCAGTTTTAGATCGACAATTTCGTTTGTATATGCTGTATGTAAGTTCACAGTGGCCATCATAATTACTTTTTCTCTTGTGTAGAAAGCGTTGATGGCTTTCGCGCAAATATCCCAAACCATAGTGAGATGAAAATGTTTATTATTTCTAACACTCGCAAAACCAGTGTCGATCGCTATATAGCACCTATCTTCTGGTGTATGGTAGTATATATCTTCGACTGTTCCAAAAAGTTGATACGTAAATGACTCCCTCTCGACCTTCATACCAGCCCACGTAGCAGTGCGATGGAGATAATTGAAAGAATAATAATACGTGCCAGATCTGTCCTTTATCTCCACAACAACGCCTTGACCCCTCATATAGGCTTGTTCTAGAATCTTACACAATCTATAGTTTGGTACTTTAGATGGACTGTTTTCTTCGTTTATTTTGAATGTACAGCTATTTTGGAACCAGTCAATTCGGCTTATATTGCCCGAGATGTATCTTGTATCATCGGTTGTGGACCCAATGACTATTATCTTACATAATGATAATAGAAGCATCACCTTTTTCATCTTTTCTGTGGAAAAAAAAATATTTTGTAATAAAAAATAACAAAGAAAACTTTGCCTAATAAACTGGACAATTATATAATAATGATTGAATGTTTAGAATTATCACCGCTATCGGATGAGTTGGCTAGAGGATGAACAGAAGTCAAATGAATTTTAAAAGTAAATTTGAGTTACTATAGTTTATTTCGTGGTCGAGTGTATCAGCAGAAAATTATAACTATATTTCTAAGTATTTAAGATTCTAAAATAAAATTATTTATAAAAGTGTAACGAAACGTGTTTTGCGATAAATTATACAATTTCTCTGGTCCGGTACACTACTTTCCCTGTACAGTACTACCATTTAAAATGATCTAATATAATCTACATATAAGAATTAAATTACGTTGTTAATATAGACTGTGATTCCAATAAAAAAAATTACACTTTTTTCACCTTAAAAGTCACCACTGAAATAAGAAACTCACTAATTCGTATTTGAACCAAATTACAGAGCAAATCAATGTGTTTTATTATCTTCTTCACAAAAAATATAAACTTTACAATTATATGACTCCCTGCCTAACCCTCTCAAGGGTTATGAAGTAAATAAAATTTTTATAATATTATATTGATATAACAAAGCGTTTGTAAAGCGTGAAATCTCAAATAGCAAAAGTATATAAAATAACATTATCAGATTAGCATGTAACATGAGGTTATCGTTAATAACCTTTTATCAAAGAGCTGTTATGTACGAAGTTAATTATTAAGACCTTATGCATAGTGCACAGAAGCATTTAAAAAAACTTGTTGCCTATGAGGGAAATGTAATAAACAAATGGCTGGAATCGTTAAGGTCTAAGGTCTAAGGTTTTCTTTCTTTGGTATAGGTTAATTTTTCATTTATTAGCAACGAATTAGTAACGAATTATTGAAATTAAAAAAGATCATAATATTCATCGTTTTATTTAGATAAATCAAAATCACAAAAAAATGGTACCGTTAGATTGGAAATCACTATGAGTGATTCTCTAGCGTAGATGAATGAACCCATCGAAACCGCTCCACCTAAGTAAAAACGCCGCAGAATCGCTCGCACATGCCACTACGACGCGAGGAAGGCTTATCCGACGCGTCACAGTGGAATACCAATTGCGGGCCACCGTCGTCTTTAGGAAATTTCAGACTATGAAACCCAAAGCCTCCATCAATAGAACCTCTAGGGTAAGGGGAATTGGAGATGTGCGTACTGCCTTCTGTTACCGCCTGGCTTACGGCCGTGTGGATTTGCATTAGCGCAGGACTCGCGCAGGTGCGCGAAGCCTGCTTCAATGCCATAACAGAATCGTAGAAGAAAACCATGGCAGATCAGTACCTCTCACTATCTAGCATGACCCCCAACTCACTCGACAGCAAGATGTCCCTATCCACTAACGCCATCAAAACGTGACGCTGTGGGACCCAAGCGGGGCATTTGGGGTAATAAAACACTACGATCTTAAATCTATCAGGTGTAGGGTAAATATTATTGCTAATTATCAATACATTTTGTCAGTTGTAGATCGACAATGTCGTTTGTATATCCTGTATGTAAGTCCACAGTGGCCATCATAATAACTTTTTCTCTTGAGTAGAAAGCGTTGATGGCTTTTGCACAAATGTCCCAAACCATAGTGAGATGAAAATGTTTATTATTTCTAACACTCGCAAAACTAGTGTCAATCGCTATATAACATTTGTCATCCGGTGAATGGTAGTATATATCTTCGACTGTCCCATAAAGTTGATACGTGAATGACTCCCTCTCGACCTTCGTGCTAGGCCAGGCAGAAGTGTGGTCTAGATAATTTACGGAATAATAATACGTGCTAGAGTTTTCTTTTATCTCCATAACAATGCCTTGGTTCCTCATATAAGCTTGTTCTAGAATCTTACACAATCTATAGTTTGGTACTCTAGATGGACTGCTTTCTTCGTTTATTTTAAATGTACAGCTATTATGGAACCAGTCAATACGACTTATATTGCCCATTATATATTTTGTACCATCGGCCATGGACTCAGTGACTAGCAGCTTACTTAACAATAATATCAGTATCAACATTTCCATCTTTTCTGTGGAAAAAAGTTATTTTATAATAAAATAATGAACAAAACAATCTTTGCCTGATGGCTTGGGAAATTTCATAATGTTATATATTAAGGTGGGACTTGAAGAATCTCTTCGCTACCGGGAGAGTTGGCAAGAGAATATGCAATAACTACCTGAGTTTTTACAGTAATTTTGAGTAACTATACGTCGTAATTTGTGGTCAAGCAAGCCAAGTAAGTATTAGCATAAAAATGAAACTATGCTAAAAATGTTACGAAAGTAAATATAATATGTGGAAACTAAGTTCAAAAGTAATATAAAGTTTTGTGATAAATTAAATAATCATGCTGGTCCTGTACACTACTTAAAATTACCTAATATAATCTATAATAATTAAATTACCTTGTTAATATAGACTGTGAGTCCAATAACAAATTTTATACTTTTTTCACTTTCATAAATCACCATTAAAACAAGAAACTGTCACTTATACGTATTTTAATCTAATTATGGTGCAAATCAATGTGTTATATTATCTTGATCACAAAAAAATATAACATTATACTACAAATTTATATTACAAATTTATTTTTAGGTGCTGTCACCCAATTAATGTCTCCCGGCCTATCCCTCTCAAGCTTAAAAGTTAAATACTTTGATATAAGAAAGCGTTTGTAGCGCGTCAAATCTAAAAAATAACCAAATGAAAAAAATGCCAAATTATACAAAATTATATTTTATCATATTAGCATGTAAAATGAGGTTATCGTTAATAGCCTTTTATCAAAAAGTTATGGACCAAGTTAGTTATTAAGACGTTATTCATAATATCGAGGTATTTTAAAAGACAACAAGTCTAAGATGATAATTTCATAATAACTATGGAATCCAATTCTCTTGTCAGCCACTTCATTTCAGTTTACTCTATGGACTATAATCACTTTATTTCAATTGACCACTCATTAAAATTTTGGCCCAAAACTGTCCCGGTTTTCCCGGTGGAAGTACTCTCCTCATCCTTTGTAATTACAAACATATATCGCAGCCAACCAACCTTATTAGTCGCTCAATTAATCGCCTTGTCTCTTCACTAATCAGACGACGCGTTGTTTAACTAGCAACCTTAAAGACCAGACATTACAGCTATTAAATTCAAAATCACCGAGACAAATGGCTGGAATCTTTAAGATTTAAGTATTAGTGTAGCCTAATTTTCATTTATTGGCAACGCTATTAAAATTATAAAGGGTGTATATAATATTCAACATTTTATTGAGATATTTATTAAGAAGTAAATAAATCAAAATAACAAAAAATATTACAGTTAGATTAGAATTCAGTATAAGTGATTCTTTGGCGTAGCGTAAGAAATTTTGGCTAAGAATCTAAATATTATTTTATTACCAACATTGTACACTAACAATTAAAAAAGAAGTAAATTCTTAATGTTAAAAAAAAGCCACCGCTATTTTTTTTAAATTATGTGTTTTTCTTTTTCTTTTTATGTGCATTTAAAAAAATATATATGTGCGGGTGTCCATAATACTACTTTAAAAATAAATAATTCAGTTTTGATACTTGATATTAATTACTACAATTCGGGATTCTAGTAAGCCTAAGAGATTTATTTAAAACAAATTTTATATCTGTATATTTGCATGTCAAATAAATGTTCAGATCTGTCTGTTGAACCTGGCTTGAAACGCTACTGCGTTTCTAAAAAAAAATATCTTCTAAAATAAGAATAAAAACTATTTCAGTTGAAATCAGATATATATTTATAATATAATTATAAATATATCTATAATTATACTATAGATATATCTGATTCTAATGAGAATTATATATTATTTACATATTATCAATCATATTTTGTTCAGTAAATACATATGTAGGTACAGTGAGTAGTTTTAGAACGCAATGGTATTTATTGTTTCTCATGGTGGAACAAAGTGCTAAGCTTAATAAAATTAGCCATATATGTCAAGCGAAAGAGGCAATTGTGGCTCAGTGTGACTGCTTGTAAATGCTTTGTAGATTCTCAGAAATGTATTACTTTACTTATCCCGTTCTGGACAAAGTGCGTTGATTTTCGCCATGCAGTTGCAGTGTTTTGTATCCGGCCTAGAATAGGATCATACTGGTACTGGTGGTGTCGTAAGAGGCGACTAAAGTACGTTTGGTAGATGCACGTCGCCAGCAATGGCAACACACGTGGGCAGACTCGACCGGATTATTACCACCCCCGGTATTTAAAACCGGCGTTAAATAGTGGCATTATGATACTGCGTTTCGCATCAGGTAATGCCGGGCTCCGGCGCCCAAGGCCGGCAACGCACCTGTAGCTCCTCTGGTGTTGCACGGGGTCGTGGGCGGCGGTGTTCACTTACCATCAGGTGACCTGAACGTTCGTTTACCTTGTCTTTTCCATAAAAAAAAAGTGTTTCACTTTTAAACGGAAATTATAGATAGAAGAATGGAGAGACGTAGTGATTATCGTTAGGGTCTCTCTGCCTAATTTCAATTTGCGTGATACAGCGTAAAAAAGGAATCCAACAATGAAGAATCCTACAACGTAACTTATAATCATACTATATACATATATAAAAATAAAAATTTGAAAAGTAGAACAAAGCACTTCTTGTATATTAGTATCGTTAAACTTTTTACTCAGTTCCATCTCTTAAAGTAATGAAAACTTTATCTTTTTTGACGAACAGCCCATCACTACCCTTGATTACTTTTACTTACGTTTATACATGAAGTGTTTTTATTAAAAATAGTGCGTATTCTTTTATTAAAATTACTTTGAATTAGTATGTGATGTATATAATAATACCACGCCTGTTTCACTCCATCAAGTTAAACACGTCTTCCAGTGCAGCATTAAAAAGTTTTGGGGATATTACATTCCCTTGTCGCACTCCGCGCTGCAGTGGAATAGGTGCTGTTCTTCCGTCGTGGACACGGACTAACATGGTCGCGGCTTTGTACACACACTTCAATCTAATTCTACATCGAGGGATGTATCGATAGTCAATCTGGCATCGTTGGAGAGACTCTAGCACTGCCCAGGTCTCGATAGAATCAAAGGCTTTCTCATAGTCCACATACGCAATACATAGCGGCAGATTATACTCCTCGGTCTTCTGTATAACCTGTCGCAGCGTATGTATGTGGTCCGTGGTATTAACATCAACGGCGAACACCTAACACACCTTCGATTTGCCGATGACGTAGTAATCCTGGCAGAGTCACTGGAGGAGCTCAGTGCTATGGTAGGGGACCTCCATAGCGCCTCACAACGGGTGGGTCTTAAGATTAACATGGACAAGACAAAGATCATGTCTAACGTCCATGTCTCACCCATGCCGGTCGTTGCTGAAGGCGTACCTCTGGAAGTTGTTGACGAGTACATTTACCTGGGACAAGTAATCCGAATGGGTAAGTCCAACTTTCAGAGAGAGGTCACTCGTAGAATCCAACTGGGCTGGGCAGCGTTTGGGAAACTACAAAAGATCTTCTCGTCTAGTATCCCTCAGTGCTTAAAGTCAAAAATTTTCAACCAGTGTGTGTTGCCAGTCTTGACTTATGGCGCTGAGACGTGGTCCTTCACCGCAAGCCTTATCCACAGGCTCAAAGTCTCAGCGAGCGATGGAGAAAGCTATGCTTGGTATTTCTCTACGCGACAGAATTCGCAATGATGAAATCCGTAGACGAACGCAGGTTACCGACATAGCTCTCAAAATCTACAAGCTGAAGTGGCAATGGCAGGCCATATTGTCAGGAGGACTGCCGACCGATGGGGAAGAAAGGTCCTCGAATGGTGACCACGTCTCGACAAAAGGAGTACAGGCTGCCCTCCAGCCAGGTGGACCGACGACTTAAAGAAGACAGCGGGAATCCGCTGGATTCAGAGGGCGCAGGACCGGGCGGAGTGGCGAGCATTAGGGGAGGCCTATGTCCAGCAGTGGACTTCGAAAGGCTGATGGATGAATGGATGCTATATAATAAACTAAAAAAAATATTTTCTGCTTTAGTCTGCAAAACTAATTCAAAATTAAGTATAATAGTTTAGTACAAAAATCGACCAGATTATAAACAACCACCACTGCGCCTCTTCGTCACCAGTACAGCGTCTGATGGTTGTGGGTCTGATTATATTAAAATTATTTTTATTTCCTCGCACTGGTAAACAAAGAACGGTGTTAGAGAAATTGGGAAATAGAACGCCTTAATACCTACGAGATTCACTCTGCCTACTTTGCTATATTGGAAATGCGACTATATTTAGTTTTTTTAATTAACGCCTTAAAGCCTTAACTACTTAAATTCTATTATTTTCAATATAAACATTACAATTCGGACATTTTAAACTCTTTTAATATTTAAAATTAGCATTTTACTAAAGTGGCATCTAGATTTACTGTTAAACTTTAAACTAACCTAACTTTTGTAATTTGAAGTTTTGCTTGTGTGAACTATAAAACATAAAATCCTCTCTCTTAGTGTTCTCATACACCGCCCATCCTGCATTCCAAATGTCAGCGTTTTACGCAGTTTCGGCTGTGCGTTGTTTATCAGCCACTCAACAACAGAAGAGTTTTATAATATATAAATTATATTTCTATACATATAATTCAAGTGTTTAAAGTAACGTCCATAGGCAAACATATATATATAATGTTCCTTATAAACACACACATATATATATATATATATATATATATATATATATATATATATATATATATATATATATATATATATATATATATATATATATATATATATATATATATATATATATATATATATATATATATATATATAAGGAACACCAAAGCAAACAGGTCGGTTGGTTACTACCTAAGTTTCAGTAACAAAGTCTTTTGTTGTTCACAATAGAAGCTGCAGTACAGATAGCTTGTTACACGCTGTACTAAACAGATACCAGCCTGGAACTTAAGCCATTGTATACGAAATATGTTTTATACTATACTATATATCGGTTTATTCGAATAATGGGATCGATATTAGGCAAAAAACATTTATATTTTTTTTGTCTTCAGCAGGATAGACAGAGGGGACCTAGTGTTAAGACTCTCCGTTCTACATTTTTTGCAGAATAAATATATATAACAAATAACATCTGTAATAACAAATTACACTGCACTGATTCGAACGTACTGCCCTTGTTTTAATATCAAAAAACTATAATAACTATAAATTAAAAATAAAATCTGAGTGAACTCTTTTAAAAATCAAAAAGTCATTTAAACAAGCACAATAGCTTGAAGCAAGTTCGTTTTCTTACAAATTTCTTTACCCCGGTTTTTATCACGCTAAATGAACTTTGAATAAGGTTCTTATTATTTCTATATTCTCTCGATGTTTAAAAATAAAAGATAAGAATAGCAAGCGATTTTTTAAAATTATTATATTTTTATTTCAATATTTCTGTGCTGTCTATTTTGAGATTACTTTCCATTAGTCGGGGTAAAAAAGTATTTTCAATTCCCAACTATGTTTCAGTGGCGGAACTTAACGCGCATTTTTTCAAAAGTATACAAAAAAAAGTTAAAAATGATGATTATCTATCACACATTTTTAGTTTTATACCTTCAGATCACTAAATTTAATATAATATATATATATATATATATATATATATATATATATATATATATATATATATATATATATATATCAAAAATAAATATTTCTTTCAATTTTCTCTTCAACTGGGAATCAGAAATAATGCAACAAAAATGTACTTGTTACTTAACAAGGCAGTTTTCATTTTGCTTCATACTAGCGCGTTTAATACTAATTTCCTGATATTGGATATTAAAATAGAATAGAAATGTTTTTTTGCCTCTACAGTTTAATAATAATGGTAAAGATTATTGTTTATAGTAGATATTACATTTATACAATATACATATCTTATTATTTTCAACGAAAATCTTTAAATATACACATTTTCTATATTTAGAATTATTTATTTTTGGAAATTCGACGGCTTGGACTTTTAGGACTTTCCTACGTTACCAGAGCAAGTGAATGAGTATATTAAATATTTCATTTCCTCGAGAGGAAATCAAACCCACAGCTTGTCGCGTTTACAGTCACAAGCTTATAACTACTGGCGACTAGGGTATTATCATATAGTTTTTGAAAATACGAAGAACGACATTATTGTACACATCAAAGGAGTTCTTGAGACTAATTTTCTATCTATTTTCTGCCTATGGCGGGACTTAACGCCGCATTTTTTACCAGGACGGGAAAATTACAATAATAATTCTTCCAAGAAGGGATTGAATTCACCCCATCTCGTATATGCGCTGACTGCGTCGACTATTATAAGAAAAAGGATACAGTGTTGAAACTGAGGCAAGCTTTTCCAACATGACAAGCGTTACTTTTAGGCTGATAAGTAATAAATATAAAGTATTTCTGGAAACAATTGAGTACTATATTACTCTTTATTCGTAGCCTAATTCTAGGTTTGTCTCGTTTTTCATTGACTTTATACTTATATACTTTGATACTACATTTAAGATGATATTAGACAAATTTAATCAATATTAATATACAGTACAATATACAGATTCATTGATATTAGGGTTAAATATAAAAATGTTACAATTATTTTTTAGCTTTCAAGATCGTCGTAGGGAACGGAGTATCGTAATATTAGGTTCCCACTGCTTACCTTGCTATACGGGAAAAGGCGCGAAGCTATAAAACAAAATATATAAGTATATCTAAACGACCCATAAATATGTGAGATAAAAAACAATGAAAACTCGTATTTGCTATCTTTATAATAAGCCACATTTTATGCCTCCACAGACGCTATGTCTCGTAAAGAATATTAGGCTCAAGGCTTTTTGAAACGCCTTTTGGTTAGACAAAGCGGTATAATGAGCTGGAACAAAAGAACTGAAATGACTGAAAAAATAATTTAAGTAAGACTATAAATTCTATTCAACGAGGCCATGTTTTTTTTTAGATACAAATTTTTACGTTATTTTATAATGCTTTTCCCCGCATATAGAAGGGTAGACGAGAAGAATTACTGGGTAAGTAAAGATACTCCGTTTTACGTCTCTAGATAAATTCAAGACATTGTGGATTGAGTAATGTGAGTTCCACGCTTAATGTAGATCGTGTCGAAATTTTTTTTTTAGTTACATGTATCCCGCTCATAGCAGGATAGACAGGGGGAACCTGGAAACCCTAATGTTAAGATACTCGGTTCCCGTTCCGTTCCCCGCATTCCGCTGAATTCTCGCGGCATTGTATGTGGAATAATCAAAATATTTTTTCCATAGTGTCAATAAAAACCACAACCATCGCGCTTATAGTCAGATGCTTTGCCACTCTTCACCATTCATTACATCATTAGATTATATCTCATGAACTAGATAGATAGGCAGTTGAAATTTTCACAGATGATGTACATGTGTCTGTTGCCTAATATGTTTCTAAATTATTTAGAAAGGGATTCTATGTAACTCTTCCTACATGCCCTATGGGGGCCTATGGGGGCATGTGTGAAGAGGTTGATGACAGTGGACGAGGCGAAAGAGGTATATAGAGACCGTAGCGTTTGGCGGTCCGTTCTCTCTGACTACCCTGCTAGGGATACGGCGTGAAGCTAAGTAAGTAATTATAAAAAAGCTATTAAAGCTATCATTTTCGATACTTTCAAAGCATTTTTATTTATATTTTAAAGTAAAAAACAAGTACAAATACAGTTAATATCGTCTAGACTGTAGTCTTTAGACGAACTTAACTAAGTGAATGGATTACTTCACTTATCTCGTTGAAAGCGGTGGCGTTGTGTGTTTTAGAGTATGAATAAAAAGTAAATGCCACGGCTATGGATTTGCCATTCCTACGTGAGGAAAACAATTATTTTCTTTCTTTGCCCTACTTTAGTAACAAGACATAACGCGGCGTTAAGTTCCTATACTCAATGCTATGTCTCGAAAATTGTGCGGAAATTAACAAAATGAATATCTCAACACTAGGTTTCGGTTTCCTTTGCCTATTCTTCAATATACGATATACAATGTGAAGCGAAATTAAGATACAGATTATATCGTATAGACTAGTCTTTATTTAGTCTTTAATATAGTAAAAGGATTATTGCACTTATCTCGTAAGCTAAGAAAACCTTGCCGTTGTGTATTTTAGAGGAAAAAATAAAAAATGCATGTGTCGGTTGGGGGTTTGATTCCCACGTTATGTTCCGAAAATTGAGCTGAAAATGGGAAACAAAGTGTTTTAACATGAAGTGCCTTCTAAATAAATGCAAGTAATTAAAACGTACAGTTAATATCGTCTATACTGTAGACTTTAGACCAGGGGCTCCCAACCTTTTCTTGACCAAGGACCACTTCTATATCATTCTTGGTAGCCGGGACCACTATGCATGTAGGTATAATAAAAAATAACTGTGATAATCAAATAGAAACTTCGCCTCACCATTCCCAGTCATAAAATTAAAATCGTTCGCGGCCCATATTTAGGCTTCTGCGGACCACTGGTGGTCCGCGAACCACTGGTTGGGAACCACTGCTTTAGACAAACTTGAGAGAGGAAAAGAATTACTTTACTTTCCTCGTTAAAAGTGATGCCCTTGTGTATTTTAGCGGAAGGAATTAAAACTTTTTCGTCAATATACATGTTTACATATCTAGAGACATGAAGGAAGGGGACTCTTTTTAACTACACGCTGAATCTCCCACATTACAAGCTAGGCAGAGGGAGCCAAAACTAGTGTCAAAACACTCTGTTCGCTATTAAACATTTCCGTTCCCCACTTTCCGCCGAATTCTTGAGGCATTGCATGTAGAGTGGCGGAAGTGAAGAGCAGAACAAATGAACGAAATGATTTTTTGCGCTCAGGCAAAATAAACAGCGTTGAGTTCCGATATTCAAAATGTATGGCAACTAGGGACAGGGGTTTTTTCGCGATTTAGATGCAGTTTTTACTATTGTATTTTGGCAAACATGTATACATTTACAATACACAGTTGAACCATGGTAAAATCAAAAGTAAAATAAAATAAATCTAGGCAGGCTAGGTAGGCAGAGGGAACCTAGTAAGAGACTTTGTTTCCCACTTTCTGCCGAATTTTAGCGGCATTGCGTGTTGAGTGGCAGAACTCAGCGCCACGCTTTGCCTCGACACCAGAGCGAAGAAATGGAAATATAAATTTTAATAAATATTTCATCGCCTCGAGTGGAGATCGAACCCACAACCAGTCAGTTTTACAGTCACACTTTGTGCCCCTGCGCCAGGACTGGCCTCAAAATCGAAATCAAAAGTATTCATTAAAAAAGAACTAAAACTTATAACAAATTTAATATACTCGTAGGTTAAATTTATATCCTTTAACGTTCAGAAACCTTTTCCAGTCTTAGCAAATATTTCCTTTATGTGTCTTTCTTTGTTAATAACAAATATTTGTCTTTTCAAGACGCGCGTACTTTGATTCCTTTGTGAAATATATCTAAGAACTTATACTCGTACGTACAAAGCTTTCATTTTACTTCGCTTTTATTTTTACTGGAGTAGTATAAATTTTAGATAATTTTCTTTGTATTACATAGTAAGTTAGCCTTCATGCGTGGTGTATTACTACTACTACTGATTTAATCGTTTGCGACTCGGCTGTGTAGAGTATTTCTCTCTACAGATCTCTTCATCAGTGGATGCTGGAGCTTGCTTTTTTAAAAAATAAACAACAATTTTGGTATTTTTTCACTTTACGCCGTATCCTGGATATAGCTGAGTAGGCAGAGATAAACCTGGGAACCTAGTGTTCAGACACTCCGCTGCCATTAAGACACATTCCTTTTGTATTTTCTGCCAAATTATTAAGGCATTTCGTATTGAGGAATTGATTTTTTTTTTATTCCCATTTGTGATATATATATGTACTTTGTGAATTTAAGGTTTTTAAGCAGCTCACTTTATATGATTAAGTTAAATCAAATTATTATTTGTGTTAAGTCAGTTTTTAATATACATTTTAAAAATGTTTCTTAAAGTGTAGCAGCATATAATATTTTCAAATTTTATACCGTATCTTATACGTTATTATTATAATCGGGCGATTTTCTCCGCTTACTTGCTTTCTATGCGGGGAAATCATATACTTAGTAAGGCTTAAATTTTAAAAGACTTCCTTTTTATGCTCTACCACTCGTCTGCTAATGAGCTTTATTAATTAAAGCTGTCGTGGCGCTGGAGCTCAAGCTTGTGACTGTAAACGCGAGGGCTGTAGGTTCGATTCCATTTTGGAGGAATTAATTATTATGCTCTGGTACCAAGTCAAAGCAAAGTTCCGTCACTCAACACGCAATACATTAAGAATTCGATTGTAAGTGGGGAACAAGCGTCTTAAGACTAGGTTCCCTGCGCTTACTCTATTATATGCGGGATAGAGCGTGAAGCTAATAAAAAGTTATCATCTTTTAACTGTAGCGTATATAAATTTATACTACGTCAAATTAACATTATTATACAATCCTAGTATACAAGTTCATAACAAAAATATTTTTAAATAACTGAAAAAAAATGCGTATTATTTGCATATAAATGAAATAAAATTATGTTAATCGGTTTTTTAGACCTAAGGTCGTTAATGTTGCTTCTAGCAGCTGCGTCGCATAACTCCTTTTTTTTTAATTAAAAAAGTAATTTTATCTAATATAACCAAGCTTCATGCTGTATCCATGGTGGGGTAGTCACAGAAAGGAGCGCCAAACGCTACGGTCTCTGCATACCTCCTTCTCCTCGTCCACTATCATCAACCTCTTCATACATGCCCTCCAGGAGGTCCTCATGCTTTTTAGTTAACCTTACTCCAGTATCTTTGATACTGTTTGAATTAAAAAAGTAATAATGCAAATGTTATTTTCATTCAAATGCTTTTATTTTAAGGTTTCATTAAAAGATACAAGTGTTACTTATTATTAAATAATTCACTAGTATATAGCTCGTTGCTTCCGTTGCGTTTTATCGTTCAACTGGTAAAAAGTATAGGTCCCGTTTTTTCTGGAACTTTTGAAAACTGAAACTATTTCTGGAATTTCGAGAAATCCCCTCTTAGTAGTAATCCACGTGCTATTTTCAGCTATCTATGCGCAATAGTTTTAGTTGTGCGTTATAAGATAATGTTTTGGAATATATTTACTTGGTTACTTATACAAAAAGTTGTTGATTATATTCATTCTGTACGCGCAATGATTCGAAAATTGGGTGAAAAATGGAGAACGGAGTGTCTTAATACAATGTTTTGTTTGCCTTTCCTGCTATAAAAATTAAAAATATTATCGATAAATCATTTTTATTATGTTGAACTAATTCGTCATTGAGACCAGTCGTAGCGCAGGGGCACAAAGTGTGACTGTAAAATTGACTGGTTGTGGGTTCGATCCCACTCGAGGAGATGAAATATTTACTTAAAATTATATTTCCATTTCTTCGCTCTGGTGTCGAGGCTAAGCGCGGCGTTGAGTTCTGCCACTCAACACGCGGTGCCTCCAGAATTCGGCAGAAAGTGGGGAACGGAGTGTCTTAACACTAGATGCCCTCTGCCTACCCTGCTGTGTGCGGAATACAGCGTGAAGCTGATAATTCTTTAAAAATAATTTCAGTGGACCATAAACCAAGGTAAATGTTTTGAATCCAAATGATAATAATTCTAACAAAATTACGTAGCACTCGTAGCACGCGCTACGGCGTAGTAATGTTTTATGTAGCATCATCATCAGTCCTGCTGCATATTAGATATACGAATACATATAAAATATTTTATAGAAATTTATGGAAGATATTTCTTATTAACGAAAGCTTATACAAAAATCTGCATTGTTATCATTCTAATAAAAAAATACTATTGTAGAATGTTTAATGCGAAGATTGTGTGTTTCAATCACTACTCAAGAGAATTATTTTGTTTTAATTATACATATTTTTTCGCTCTGGCAAGACAAAAGCGTAGAGTTAATTTACACCACTCACTCACCATACAGAATTCCTCGAATTTGAGCCAAAAGGGCAGAGTGTCTTGACGCTATCTCTGTGCCTTCTTTGCTGCACAAAAAAAAGCATCAATATGAAAATGAATATGTAAATAAGTGTAATTACCGCGGTGTTGAGTTCCGCCACTTGACGCGCAATATCTAGAACATTAGGACTTAGCGTTAGGTTCCGTCTACTTAATTTGCTATGTAGAAAATAACGTAAAAATTAAAAAACCGTAAGTAAATATGAGAATTTGTACAGTAATTTGCAAGTTTACCTTACCTTCCCTTAACTGAATTATCACACCTAGAGGAAGATGCCACCTTATTCCGGGTTTTCGTTTGATCAGGATGACAAAATATTTAAACTCTTCAGAGCAGCAACCCTTGTTATTTTACAATTATTTCTGAGCTACTATAAATATTGTCTGCGTTTTAATAATGATTATGTTGTATAAATAACTAATTAGTAAAAGTAACTATTTTATATAATTTTTTCACTGGTAATATTTTTTTTTTGGCTTCGAGCTAGGCAGAGGGGACCTGGGAATCTACTGATAAGACAATCCGTTCCCATGTCCCACCGCCACCGTGTTCTCGAGGTATTTCGTGGTGAGTCGCGGTACTCAACCCCGCTTTGCCTCGTAAGCAGAGCGAAGAAATAAAAATATTAAATATTATTTTTCCTCTAGCTGGAATCGAACCCACAACCTATTACGTTTAGTGTAGCACGCTTGTGCTCCTGCTCTACGACATGTTTGGCCTTACAATATTAAATGTGGACCGATAATCAAGAACGATTTTATTTATAAATGTACTAGCTACCACCCGGTTTCATGCTATTGATCAAATAGAAATAATTAAAAGTGATGTAAGGCACTTGAAATGTGACACTTACTGCAGTTATCTAACCAATGCGATCGGTCCTGAGGTTATCGCGTTCAAACAAACAAACTCTTTACGCTTATAATATTAGTATAGATGTATAGCAATTTCCGCTTTTTGAATAAATATCTACTTTAAAATAGCAACCATTCTACAAATTTCACGTAAATCCATTGATTAATTATTATCTTTCCATTTAATTTCCGGTTCCGGTTTCCATTGTTTCCATTTCAGTTTGAAATGCTATTTATCTAGATACTGAATAGAGAAGGTGTATTGGAATATATTATCATCGTAATAATAAAATTGCATAGTAATTGTTATATTTTTAATTTGTTGGTTTATATTTCTTAATAATTATAGAGAAGTTTCATTTAAATTATTGATATTTCTAGACTACTATTTAATCTAATATGAAATTCAATTAATTAATCATAATTATGCATATTTAGAGAATATGTAGGGAATGAGAATAAAAATAAAGAGAAAATGAAATGTTTAATATTTTTATTTTCCCGCTCTGCTATTGAGGGAATGCACGGCGTTGACTTCTGTCACTAACATCTATGCCTCAAGAATTTTTTGGCAGAAAATGGGGAACAGAAGTGTCTTAATGGAAACGGAGTGTCTTAACACTAGGCTCCCGCTCCGTGCGCTGCGACGTGCGGGATACAGCGTGAAACTTAAAAATACCAGCTTTATTACCAACTTTTATCCGCGGCTTCGCTTCGTGTTCAAGTGAAAGCAACTATAATTTACGTTTTGTCACATTCTGAGTGCCATATGTAACTATAACCGCAGGCCCAATGAGCTAAGTTAAAATTATTTACGTTCAAACAAACAGCTTTCTAATATTAATATAGACATAAAAAAACAACTAAAATATTACTCCAGCCAAAGGGTCCGGGTCAATAGTTACTATGAAATGATAATAATACTTTACAGAACTATGCTTAAAATGCCTCGGGATATTTTCTAAACAGTTACACTACTTTGATTTGTACAATAAGAACGATCTCGACTAATGAAATCTGTTTAATTGTGATTTAATTAATTTTTCTAACTATAAGAGCTTGAGGTGCTGTAGATCTTAATTAGAAAAGGCAGTTAACGCTAATTGAAATGAGTTGAAATGAACAAGGTTAACAAAAATTTATATTTATGCGGATCACAGTTGGGAATGGCGAAAGAAAAATTATACAATATAAATCATATTTTTCTGTTTTCAGTTATTGGTTAAATATTTTTAGTTAGTAAATATTTTGTTTAGGAAAAATTAATATATATGTATAAGAAAAATAAAATATATATAGAGGCCAGTCGTGGCGCAGGGGCACAAAGTGTGACTGTAAAACCGACTGGTTGTGGGTTCGATCCCCACTCGAGAAGATGAAATATTTACTTAAATTTATATTTCCATTTGTTCGCTCTGGTATAGAGGCAAAGTGCGGCGTTGAGTTCTGCCACTCAACACGCAATGCCTCCAGAATCTGGCAGAAAGTGTAGAAAGAAGTGTCTTAACATGAGGTTCCCTCTGCCTACCCTGGTGTGTGCGGGATACAGCGTGAAGCTGATTAAAATATACATTCTCCTATACTATATGAATATTACAAGAACCATAAAAGGTGATCTGAAAAAATCAACTGTTCCGGTTTTTCTGGGGTTCCATCATCAGATGTCTATCAACTACCAAGTATTAAAAGTATACATACATAACAAGTGTGTCGGTTCGGTTTCTTAGATTTTATTACATAGTCACAAGTAGATCAACCAGAGTATACTGATCAAAAAGAACAACGTCATTTCGTTCCCCTTACATGATTATAATTAAAGTTCACATGGCGCTTTTCGAGTAGGTTAAAGCTAATCGAAAAGCTTAAAGCTCTAAGAGCGCCATGTTCCAGTATTATTAGTAACGAATACAATTCATAATAGATCATTGTGGCGCAGTGGAACAGCATCTGACCCTAAACGTTGTGTTTTCATTTCCTTCACTCTTGTAATAAGACAATTCTCGGTGTTGAGTTCTGCTACTCACCACGCAAGGTCTCGAAAGTTGGGCGGTCTGTGTGGAGGGAAACTGATTAACTTAACGCTGGGTTCCCTTTGCCTATCTTGTTATATGGAGATTTACAACACGAAGCTACAGTACACTTTTTTATATCCAAAACTCAATTGAATACTGTAACATTGTTTAACAGGTAATACCCGCGATGTTCCACACGGCCAGCATCTGGCTGACGCTCGCTCTTGCAGTGCAGCGATACATTTACGTATGCCACGCACCCGTCGCCAGGACTTGGTGAGTAAACTATCATCAAAAAAAAGTGAAATATAGGTATATATGTATCTGTCTAGGTATGAATGTCTAGGTATATCTATTACTAACTAAATCATTGAATAATGTGCGTGTGAGTGTGTGTTAATGATAATTTAAATTCAATGACGCACTTTATTTAAGCTGAAGCCGGAGAAATTGACATATTTTCTATAAAAAAACCATACAAAATAGATTGATCGATTGATCGTCATAGTGCAGTGGGACGGCGTCGGACTGTAAACACGAAAGTTATGAATTCGATTCCCGAATTTTTGAACCCCCCGTTTATTAATCAATGTATTAAGGGAGGATGCACACTATAGTGCCGCATGCAATCATGCATATAAGAATATTTTCCATGCAAGAATATGAGATTCGAACAAGTCATAGAGAGTCAGGGAGAAAAGTAATTTCGAGATATTGCGAGAGTCTTTACTCGAAGATCAAGCCCACTACGATAGCGTTTAGGCTTTTCCACAACGCAAAGTTTTTTTCGCCACTATTAAATACATTTAATATATATATTAACGTAATACAATAATATATTACAACTATATTTACTACTATAGTCTATAATACTATATTAACTATACAATTTTATACCCTTTTATTAACTCGAAAAGTTATTTAAAAGCTACAAAAAAAAATAATTGTTCGAACAAAAATATATAAAAACAAAGATCAGGTTATATTTATTTTATTTGCCGTTTCATTTGTAAACATGGCCCATCGTGTAATTCAGTTTTTATGACCGCGCCGATCTAATCTGCGTCGTCATTAGATTTTCCCGTCAAATTTGTTTTTAATACTTTTTCTGATCCTATATAATACTAGTAGTCGCCCGTAATTCTGTTTGTTTTGCTTTAGATCAAATAAATCAAATTCACTTTCCGCTGTATTGTGAACTCAGCAGGGTAGGTAGGTTCCCTACCTAGTATTAAGACACTCCTTTCCCCACTTCCTGTCGAATTTGTGAGTTGTGTTGATTGGCGGAACTCAACGCCAGGATTTTGCCTTGGTGCCTGAGCGAAAAAATGAAAATATTAATAAATAATAATTCATTCATTCAGATCGAACTCACAACCGTCGTGATACAGTCACACTCTTGCGCCCCGACAGCCTCTTGTATGGACTTTGAGAGTAAAATAGCAAATTTTTCGTTTTTTTCACGTTTCTTTTTTGGCTTTCTAAGCCCAATTGTTTCGTCTATGCGTTGTCTGCGGCTGACACTATAGTTGAAGGCAGTATTTTAGTTGGATCTCTTTTTTACAGGCATTCTCGTATTGTGTAACATTATATCTTTTTTAGAGGGAGACGCCAGTCCTAGCGCGGCGCCACTAACGTGTAACTGTAAACACGATAGACATTGGGTTCAATTCCCACTCGAGGAAAAAAAATATTAAATATTTTATTGGAAACGAGGCAATACGCGGCGTGTAATGCTTCAAGATTTCAGTGGAAAATGGGGAACGGCAGTGTCTGAATTAGTGGATGAAGTGTCTTAACATTAGGTTGCTCTAACCTGCTATACAAAGCTAAAAAAATATTTATTAAAAACATAAAATTTAAACAGTAAAAAAAATTATAGTATCAACATCCTGTTTCCACACATATCTACATAAACATATGTATGTATGTACAACACAGGTAATCCACAAATCGTAAAGTTACAAACAGAGCGGATATATTGGCTACTTTTATTACTATCATAAACGTTTCCACTCGGCCGAACCGCATCACTATTCGGTCCAACACCAATATTTGGTCCGAACTTGTGTAATTGGGAAGTTGTAAGTTTTGCAACTCTCAAACTACGATTCCGGAGCTTTTTGAGCTTTCAAAATACTATTAAGAAGAACTTTTTGTTAATAGATATATTGTTGTATATGTAAACCAGTTTTTTTTTTCGATTTCACACTGCATCCCGCATGTAGCAGAGTAAGCAAAGGAGCACAGTGTTAAAACTGGCACTTGGACGAAAAAATTAAAATATTTAATAATTCCGCACAAGCGTGTGACTGTAAGCGCGACAGGTTTTGGGTTCGACTCCCAAATGAATTATAAATTAAATATTTAATAAAGTGGTGCCACGAATTGCCTCGAAATTGTTTTCTTCTGCGTAATAATGATCACCTAAGACTTATGTTATAATTCGAATCTTTTTAGCAAATATTATTCTATTGACTTGATAAGAACGTAAAGTTTAATTGGCCAGCTTATTTGTACGGTTTTGTAGTGCAATAGTGACAACTGCATTTAAGTCTGTGAAACCGTTTCTGAGATTAGCGTGCACAAATACACAGACAAAGAGAAAAACGGACGAACAGACAAGAAAAAAATTAAATAATTATTATGGATTCTATTACATTGTTAAATATTCCTCCAACAACAATTTTTCTTACATATGTACAATGTACAGACACCGTTCATTTACAGCTATATTATAAGTATAGATTTGTAGTAATCTTAAGAACATTTTTAAGAACAACCTTTAAATTGCGGCAATTTAAATACTCTCTTACAGAAATTCTACCATAAAAAAATAATTGATAAAAGCGTATGCTAGTTTCAATTTCAATAAGAACGTAAGACGATACGAACTTAATTGGCTTGATCGATAGGACAATCTTCAAGAGGCGCAGGTTCGAGACCAGCGACATTAAAAAATTTACTACTTTTCTAAAATGTTTCTTTCCTTATTGTGTAAAATATTTTAAGAAATATTTGAACCGGATTACTTATGAAAGTAGAATTTTAATACATAAAATTTAATTATGCTATCAAAATCATAAAATTGACCACTGAGTTGAGAATCTTTTACAACCAGTCATATCTTTAAGATTCACTTCAAAGGAAGCTTAAATAACTAACTATACATAAATAGATGATCTCAAATATAATTTCGAAATGTATTCAGTAACCTTCATCTGACATCAACTTGTAAAAGCAATTTTTATGTATTGAGGCCATCGTGGAGCAACTTAACGTTTGACTATAAAGGGGTTGTGGGTTCGATGCTTATTCGTGTTAATTTAATATGATAAAATTTAATTTTAATACGTATTTAGTAACCGTCGTCTGATATCAACTTGTATTGGCATTTTTTTTATAAATTGAGGCCATCGTGGCGCAATTTCACATTTGACTATAATTTGGGTTGGGGATTCAATCACCATAAAAGTTAATATTTTAAATTTTCTCTTTACCATTTCTTAGTAAAATACAGGGCGGCATTGAGCTCTATCGTTTATCGTCGATAAATCTGGGTGGAATGTGAAAAACGAAGTGTCTCAGTACTAGGTTCCCTCTGCAATATGAAGGATATGACAATATCTCTATGCATAAGATAAGTTTGAAAATATTGTTTTTATATTTTCGTCTTTTATAAGTTGAATGCGTAAGGTTGTGACGGTGGTGGCGTTGAGTTCCGCCTCTCAATACGCAATACCTCCAAAATTCGGTGGAAAGTGGGGAACAGAGTGTCTTACCACTAGGTTCTCTCTGCCTACCCTGCTGTGTGCGGGAGACAGCGTGAAGCTGATGTATGGAATTGTATTTAAAAACTGGAACAGCCAGATTTATTATGACAACTTTAGATTCTACACCATCAGATCAGTGACTTATATCTCTATTCCAAAGTACGTGGAATTTAAAAAATAAATATTTGCATAATCACTTTTTACGAAGGCAATTAATTATACCTAAGAGACCTCGGATATTCCAACGCCTCACATTTTGTCATCATAACGTAACTAAGTACACTTCGGTTATTAATGGCTTTTTAATTACAATTTTTCCAGGAAGCAAAACTGTTGTGGCGTAAAAATATATTGATTTTTTTAGCACTCTGTATCCCGCATATAACAGGAACCTGGGATCCTAATATTAACACTCCGATTCCATTAACACACTGCGTTCACCACTTTCCGCCTAATTCTGGAGGCATTAAGTGTTGAGCAGCGGAACTCAACGCCGCTCTTAAAATATTATATTTTTCCCCCGAATAGGAAACGAACACTCGAACTCACACTCACACTTCACTCACTCACTCGAATCCACAACGCTACTACTTATCGCGTTTACAGTCACACGCTTGTGCCACTGCGCCACAATGGCCTCACTTATCATGTTTTATATAAAAAATATTTTACACTTTCAGTCCACAATTTTCATTTACATTTAATTTATTTAACCACTAAACGAAATTCGTTTAAACGAAAGAGAAGTTTTCACTAAAAATAAAATGCATCTCAAAATAGTGAAGATAAAGTGGTTCTCAGTTGTCTGCATTTAGTTGGACAGGTTTTAGAAGGAGAGCACTTTGAACGTGTTCTTTTTAAAAAAGAGTAAAAAGTTTAAAATAACGTAGAACTCTAGAAACACACGTACACGTAGAACATTTTAAAGACATCTTTAGTTTTTGAGACCACTCGTGGCGCAGGGCACACGCGTGCGGCTGTAAACGCGACAGGTTGTGGGTTTGATCTCATTTGATGAAATGAAATATTAAATATTTTCATATCTCGCTCGCTAGTAACTAGGCAAAAGCACAGCATTGAGTTCCGCCATTCGACAAGCAATAAAAGTGAAGAAATGAAGTTACTTAACGGATACGGAGTATATATATATTCCTCTATACCAGTTATTCCTGAGATTACAATGGTAAACCAAACAAATTCTTCATCTTTATAATATTAGGTTTTATCTTTATGATTTTAGGTTGGTACTGTAGGGTTGGTACTATCTTTAAAAACATTAAATCGACCTTACTGTGAAGTGAGCTAGAATTCCAGGGAATCGTATGTTGCATTTTATGCAGCGTAATTACATAGTCCCGTCGCAAAAACGAATCTGCACTGTTGCTATATGACATCTATTGTTCCTATTTTGTATTGAAAAATACACGTTTTTTTTAATGTTACATGGTGAACTGAATAGACGTTGATTGAAGAAAAAAAATCTTTTCAATATAATCAAAATTAAGAAGTTTTAGCTTAGTACACTACTATGTAAATTTGTTGTTCTATTAAATACAATTTCACAGTTTACTTGCAGTAAATGGCGATTACATACAATATTGTGCCTAAGTACAAATATGTTACTGGAATATTGCATGTTACTGTTTACACAGCTTAAGGTAGGATCCTTCATACATCCATAATAATGACGTGTTTTCATAAATTGGAAAAAATTCGATCAAAGTTTGTGAATAGTCTTTTCGTATACATTCATTCATATTTTATTAAATAAAATAAAGTACAGCACCACAAAATTACCTATTAGTAGACAGAGACGATTAGTGTCAAAACACTATCATCCACTTGTCTATACTAATATTATAAACTTGAAGAGTTTGCTTGGCTAAACTCACTAATCTCAGGAAGTGCTCGGTTGGTTTATGTTGGTTAGTCCATTTATAGATGGACTGTTTCTGGTGCCAGCGAGACTATATAACATCATGTTATTCGTCCCTATGGACCTTTGATTAAGATATGTTGTGTACACACACAACTCTTAGCTATCTATATATATAAAAAGACATGTACCTAGTGGGGAACGGAGTGTCGTTAACACTAGGTTCCCTCTGCCTACCCTGCTGTGTGCGGGATACAGCGTGAAGCTGATTTAATTTAATTTAATGTACCTGACTGACTGAGGTAAGACGCACGCACAGCCGTAACCGCTGTGCGTAGAAACGTGAAATTTGGACAGATGTTTATTTTTATAATCTGAACATCCACTAAGAAGGGATTTTGAAAAAGACGTTTTTTAGAATTCTCCCTAAGGGTGCAAATAAGGGGTTGAAAATTTGTATGAAAAAATCTTTAAATCGCCACCGATTTTTATAAAAAATTAAATTCAGACTGTTAAAAATATTTTATTGAACACATGTTTCGTGCTTTTTTTTAAGAATTCACTCCTAAGGGTGCAAATAAGCGGGAGAAGCCGCGCGCGCCCTCTAGTTATATATAACCATTTAATCAGTCGAGTTTTTGTCGAGTTTTGGGCCAGTCGTGGCGCAGCGGCACGAAGTGTGACTGTAAAACCGACTGGTTGTGGGTTCGATCCCCACTCGAGAAGATGAAATATTTACTTAAATTTATATTTCCATTTCTTCGCTCTGGTGTCGAGGCTAAGCGCGGCGTTGAGTTCTGACACTCAACACGCAATGCCTCCAGAATTCGGCAGAAAGTGGAGAACGGAGTGTCTTAACATTAGGTTCCCTCTGCCTACCCTGCTGTGTGCGGAATCCAGCGTGAAGCTGATTTATTTTATTTATTTAACTATGGTGATAAGGGAGAAAATACATACTTACATACTATGTTTATATATGGTCGCAGCAAGTGTATGGACATTTGACGTAAATGAAAACAATTTGGTCCAGGGCGTTGACAGGACTTTATTAACTGCGTCAGCCATCCGCGTTTTGATATTGCCGCGTTTTAATAATAACTAAAACAATATTTTTATAGTATACGTTTTTTGGGGGTAGCTTCGCAAATGGAATATAAAAAATAAACCTACTGTCTCTATAGGGAACCTAGTGTTAAGACACTCCAATGACGATTTCTCACTGTCTGTGCAATTTTGGAGATATTATTTCTTGACTAGCGGAACTCTAGCCGTTTAATCCTGTTACAAGAGCGACGAAATAAAAATAAATAATTCTCCAAATGGGGTTCGAACCCACAACCGTCGCAATTACAGACTGATTTTTGGCCGCTGCGCCACGACGACCTCTATATAAAATATAATTTATCATCAAAACGTTAAATTTTAAAGACATTAGTCTCTATTAAATAATTTTCAATAAGAATTTAAAATTAATTTAAATTATACGTCCCTTTGATCAGCTAAGTATTAAATTTAATTTTATGTGGGCTCTTAAATTGAGACACAATTACTGCGTACTCATTTAACGGAGATCATAAAATATACCTTAAAATGCAATAATAAAGAATGATATTAAATTATGAAATTATCACAGATGTTACTGTACTAGATCTTTTATTATTTAGAATTAATCTCTGTTAATATTAAAACTGGTAATTTTGTTACGTTGTACGCCAATCTCGGGAACTACTGGTTTCATATTAAAACGCTTTTTGTGTTAGATATTTTTGTTGGAGTAGTATGATATTGTCTCAGCTTAACATAAACAAATATATTTGAATTAATTATTTGTATCTAATAAAATGTTTTCAATTGTTATTCTCCATCATAAACGACGGTACATACCCAAGGATAAAGTCCTATCTTTTATAGGTATATTTTATAGCATGTTTAATCTCAGAGGACGAACCCTCAACAAATCGACACCACCTTACTTGACCCACTTTTGTACATTTTTACCAACACTTTAGTTATATTTAAAATGTTACCGGATATGAAAGGTGAATTTATAGGTATTTAACAGAAAAAAAACATTACAAACTTATATTGTAGTTTATTTCACATAAAATGAGTGCAAATATGACCACAAGCTTATGTTTGTAAATTTTTTAAAGTCCTTTTATAATCCTGAAATTCGGTAGCTAGGCGAGTCCAACTCGCACTAAACCATATATTTTTTTAAATAAATAAATCAGCTTCATGCTGTATCCCGCACACAACAGTGTAGGCAGAGGGAACCTAGTGTTAAGACACTCTTTTAATGAAAATATAAATGTAAATAAATATTTCATTTCCTCAAGTGGGGATCGAACCAGTAACCAGTCGGTTTTACATTCACACTTTGTGCCCATGCGCCACGACTGGTCTCAAACTCTTCTAAATTTAATAAGCAAATCACATAAAAATAATCCTTTTACAGGTGTACAATGCCACGAGTTAAAAAATGTTTAATATACATCGGTGTAGCTGCTTTCCTGCATCAGCTGCCGCGGTTCTTCGATCACCAGTACGTGCCGCACGTGACAGTGTGGCGGGGCCACTTTGAAGAAGTGTGTAGGGTAAGTAAGATATAATATTATATTATAACTTTTATATAAAAATGTAATATATATTATATAATAAAATATTTTAGAAATAATTCTTTAGAAAACATATAAGAATTTGAACGGTTGAAGTACTTTGACTTCTAAGCTTTTCATCCAGCTACGACTACATGACTGTGGAATAACTAAAATATTAACAATATTTAGAAAAAACATTGTGGAATATTACATTGGCCTAGTTGTACAGGTCCTGACTGATATACTCGATGGTTGTGGGTTCTATTTCCACTTAAGAAAAGGAATTATTTTCATTATCCTTGATGGGAACACAGCGCTGAGTTCTGCCACTGTGAACACCCAATATGTCTAAAATTGAGCAGAAAATAAGGAATGTCTTAACACTAGATTCTCACTGCTTAACCTGATGCGGGTTTAGTCATGAACCTGCCCTACATTTTATTTAAAAAAAACATTATAAAAAATATTTAAAAAACCTTACAACAGACGTTTTTCATGCCATATGAGTAATTCGATTGCGAACTTTGCACTCTACTTGTTCCAAATAAAATTACGCCGAAACATAAATTAAAAGGTACCTACAGCCACAATTAAAACTTATTTTGGTCGAACTCCACTCCGTATTTCAAAATATAAATAAAATTAAAGGAAAACTCATTTCGGCATCGTTAAAATGCAGTTGAGTGGGTGTCAAGTAGTTTAAAAATTGTTCGTGTTTGGATTTGGACTCGCGGTTGTTGGATGTATTGTTCAAGTTTATTGTAATAAATTTATATTTTATTATATTTGAAGATTACAAAAGTTTTTAATTTATCATAATAATAGTATTATGATAAATTAAAAACTTTTGTAATCTATATAAATATAATTGGAATGTGTCATTGATGTAGTATCATAAACATAAATTACCATTCAACACGAACTGAAGAACGGAGTATCTTGATATCATATTCTCTACCCCTACTCTACTTTTTTTTAAGTTCACGGCGTATATCACAAATACTGAGGCATTTGAGATTTGAGGCACTGAGGTATCGTAACCTGATAACCTAATGTTAAGATACTCCATTACCATTAGGACACTTTCCTTCTCCAGTTTCCGCTGAATTCTGAAAGCGTCGCGTATTGACTGACGGAACTCATCGCCGCAATTTCGCTTTGCTTTGGTAGCAAGCCAAGAAATAACAATATTAAATATTTCATTTCTTCGAGTGAGAATCGAAACCACAACCTATTGCGTACGGCCTTATGCCACGACCTGAGCCTCTACATATAGGTTAAATATACAAATAATAATAATAATAAATATAATTTCAATATTACTTTAAACATAAAATAACCCATTCTTCCTCATTTTCAGTTACAAATGGCGCCGTGGGTCCACACGTTGTCCTTAGACGCATACTTCATAACCTACTTCGCTTTTCGAGTTCTATTCGTCCATCTAATCCCCTGCACGTCTCTCGTCGTCCTCAACGTGTTGCTGTTCCGGGCTATGCGTACAGCTCAAATAAATCGACAGAAGCTGTTCAAAGAGAACCGGAAATCCGAATGCAAACGTCTAAGGGATTCGAACTGCACTACCCTAATGCTGATTGTTGTTGTAACGGTTTTTCTAATGGTCGAAATACCTGTCGCCGTCGTTACTATACTGCACATCATTTCCAGCACTCTCGTCGAAATCTTGGACTACCATATTGCTAATATATTAATTTTAATAACGAATTTTTTTATAATCGTCTCGTATCCCATTAATTTTGCTATTTACTGTGGTATGTCGAGGCAGTTTAGGGAGACTTTTAAGGAGTTGTTTATTAGAGGTGCCGTGACAAGTAGAAATGGTGGTTCGAGCAGATATTCTCTTGTCAACGGCCCCAGAACGTGTACTAACGAAACTGTGCTTTAAATTGTATATAACAAAAACTATATAATTTTGTTACTCATGTATATGTATGTATGTAGTGACATATCAATGATTTTGACAGATAAAATGGCGCGAACTTCCTTTTGTATAGTCTGTGGTCTTGTTTTTTATTGTTATTTAAAATTAAAATATTTTATAAATAAATTATGTACTAAATACCTATACATTTATTTAAAAATACATATTCTACTAAAAGATACTTTTTAGCGGCTTTATAGTCACTTTATCGTAAATTCGTTGTCTATGTATTCTAGTGATTAAAAAATGATAAACTGACTTTAAAGTCTATAAATGGCGAGCCCCCATTTATGAAAAGTATCTTTGTAAATAATCTATTTATACAAACAAAATTAAATAGTACTTACTCATGAAAATATTAAATTTTACGTGCTTTTATGTAAAAATGGATTTTAATACAATTTGTAAATAAATTTGTACCTTTATTAGTCGTAATATAGATAATATATTGCTATTATATAATTATTATTATTATAAATAAAATGTTTATTTTCTGTTGTAGATGTGACAGCTTTTTGTGTTACAAACACGCTATTAAATAAGTAGTGTTATATTATAACGAAACTAAAATTTTATATGTTGTTTAAACGAACCATGGCGAATTGGAATGTAGTTAGGAAACATTATAACTACAATAAAAACTGTGGAAAATTACTGAGTTTTATTGCATAAACGACCATACATATGTACATTAATTACTGATAATAAGGCCCTCGTGGCGCAGTGAGAACGCGTCTAATTGTATATGCAATGTTTATGGATTCGATCCCCTGAAACAAAGAATAATTTTTATTTCCTCGCTGTGCTAGGCCAAGAAAGGCTGACTTCCGCCATTCAAATAGCAATGTCTTAATTTCATGCGGAAGGCTCCTCTGATACTTTACTGATGGTAAAAAATAAGTCATAAATAAACATATCTGTTCTTTCAACCCCCACCTGAAATATATATATTTTTAATGTTTTTTACACTGTATCCCGCACAAAGCAGGATAGATACTGGAAAACAGTTCATTATTAAAAATATTTATTTTCCTGTTTAATATGTTATTTTAAAATAAATAAAAAATAAATCAGCTTCACGCTGTATCCCGCACACAGCAGGGTAAGCAGATGGAACCTAGTATTAAGACACTCCGTTCCCCACTTTCTGCCGAATTCTGGAGGCATTGCGTGTTGAGTGGCAGAACTCAACGCCGCGCTTCGCCTCAACACCAGAATGAAGAAATGGAAATATAAATTTAAGTAAATATTTCATCTCCTCGAGTGGGGATCGAACCCACAACCAGTCGATTTACAGTCACAATTTGTGCCCCTGTGCCACAACTGACTTATGTTATTCTACGTATTCTATAATGGAAATTAGGCCGTCATGGCCCCGGGGGACAAGGGTGTGACTCTAATACGACGGTTGTGGGTTCGATCCCCACTCGAAGAAATGAAATATTTATTTAAATTTCCATTTTTTCGCTCTAGTGTCGAAGCAAAGAGCTATACCTCTCAAATTCGGCGGAAAGTAGGGAACGGAAGGAACAATATGAAGTTGATTTTATAATATTGTCGAGACCTGTATAAACCGTAAACCACTTGTTTTGACCAACAACAACCACAACAGTAGGGAATCTATTAGTGTAAATTAAAAATTACAAATTCAATTCTGATACAATAAAAAATATCGACTTAGATATTCTGTACCGACAACATTTCCTAGGTACCACATTTAATAATATACTGACTAGTAATGTAAATTAAAGGCAATAATGTGTTAACAAACTCTTACAATATACAAAACAATAATACATACATATATCTAAAAACTATATATGTGTATAATCCAGTCGTGGCGCAGCGGCACGTAGTGTGTAAAATCAACTGGTTGTGAATTCGATCCCCACTCGAGGAGATGAAATATTTACTTAAATTTATTTTTCCATTTTTTCGCTCTGGTGTCGAGACTAAGCGCGGCGTTGAGTTCTGCCACTCAACACCTAATGCCTCCAGAATTCGGCAGAAAGTGGGAAACGGAGTGTCTTAACACTAGGTTCCCTCTGCCCACCCTGCTGTGTGCGGGAAACAGCGTGAAGCTGATAAAAAAATATATTATAGTAATAACACATATTCAAAATTATACATTATGAAATACTTAATTGACGTACGTTTTTAATTATATTGTTAAAACCATGAACAAACTGTTCTTGTTCACTAAGTGATACAAATTATGTAGAGTTTTAAATTATATGGAACCTAAATTCGTTAAATTATATATTTTAATGTTGTTTTTTTACACTATATCCCACACATATCATGGTAGGTAGAAAGAATTTGGGAACCTAGTGCTAAGACACTCACTGAATAATTATTAAACATTAAATAAAATAATTATTAATAATATTTACTTTTATCGTTTTATATGTTATTCTAATGGAAATTAAAACTTTTGAATCAAGCCCTGACTTCATCAGCAGACCAGCTCGATGATACCATATTATTATATTGTCACCTAAGCTGCCATGTTTCACGTTGATATAATTATTACAAATGGATCAAATTCAGTTACTAAAATTTTATTATAGAGTTACTAAGTAATGTTAGTTACGAGACGAAGTTAACCTAATAAAAATTGTTTAAAAAGTTAAAAAAAACTAAATATAAAAGTGCAATGATTTATTGCGAACGAACGCAATAAATTAAATAAAATGCAGTATCCTTTTTTAAGCAAAAAATAGTTTTATTCAAATTTTACTGTAACATAGCCAAGACACGCCGTAGCCTACTCTCCGCCCTATTTTTAAGACGTGTTCAGGGTATGTATCAGAGTACATTCATTGACGGAACTCAACGCCGCGCTTGGTCTAGCAAAGCAGATATCCAATCTTTATTAAAATATTAGATATATATATAATTATGACTAAACACGTTGTTAAGCAACATCACAACGAGATCTTACGTGGAATGTTCTGATTGCCTCCAATAATTAAATCCGTAATAAGCATTCCGCGGGAGTTGGTATTCACGGCGACCTGGTTAGCATTCCACGGGGTCCCTGAAGTATGTTACTGAAACTATCTAATATAATATTGAACGCTTGTCTAGGTATATATGATTTTGTTCTGTATTGTACAACGGGCAATGTTGAGAAGACCAAGACAGTGTTAAAGTTAAATATGCTATTGGCTACTTTTAGGTTACCTTTTTAAATACATTGTTGATGGGTCGTCATGGCGCAGAGTATTGGGTGTGACTGTAACGAGACGGTTGTGGGTTCAATCCCTACTCGGAGAAATGAATTATCTCCAAGGCTAACAGCCCGGCGTTGAGTTCCACCATTCAACACGTAATGCCTCGAAAAATTCGATGGAAAGTGGGGAACTTAGCGTCTTAACACTAGGTCCCTCTGAATAATCTGTTATGTACGGGATATAGTGTGAAGTTCATTGAATTAATTGAAATAATTTAATTTTGACAAGTTAGTATTTGATAGTTAGTTACCGATGTGTATATAATAATATAATGCACACAGAGGTGGCAGTGGGCTGGTCACATTTGTCTGGATGCGAAGAGCTGAGGATCAAGCTCAATGTCGTGCTATTGGCCAGGCCTATGCCCAGCAGTGGACGAGGACAGGCTGATGATAATGAAGATAAAGTTAGTAAGTTCGTCGTGTCGTGTCGTTGTCGTCGTGTGTGTTGGGCACAAGAGTGTGACTGTAAACGTCACGGTTGTGAATTCCATTCGCACTCGGGGAAATAATATATTTAATATATTCTTTTCTTCCTTCTAGTAGTAAGACAAAAGTGCGCCATGACTGATGATGACTTCCACCTCTCAACACGCAATACTACGAAAATTCGGTGGAACGTGGGAAATGTGTTAGTGAGAAACTAAGTGTCTTCACACTAGGTTCCCAAGTTGCCTCTGTCTACCCTGTTATGTGCGTGAGACGACGTGAAGCTACAAAAAAAATGTGTTACTGAAAAGTCAAAAACGAAAATGAAATGAAAAATAAGTAAAACTGCTATATATTATAAGTAATACTAAAATAGTTGTAGCGTTTAGACCACACATTTGTGCACTACGACTGAACAATTCCGCGTTCAACCTAAAGTAAATAGGAATCAGGCAGCTCATTTTGAATATTCGAATACGAAACTCTATGGGCATATCATTTGCGTTTGGTGCAATAATGACGCAATATTACGTATACTAATACTATAATTTTAGTAAGACATTAAAAATGGAAATTTGAACGTTCTCTACATAAACAAGAAAAAAACGCATAACTTGAATCTATTAATTTATAATACTATGCCTAAAGATAAAAAAACAAGACAAAACAAAAATAACATTTAATATTTCCAATATATAATATTTTCATTTTCTCGTTCTGGTAACGAGGCGAAACCCGGCATTAAGTTCCAATCACCACGCAGCTCCTCCACAATTCGGCGAAAAGTGGGGAACGGTAGAGTTTTAACATTAGTTTCCCAGGTTATCTCTGCTTACACTGCTATTTGCGGATTATAGCGTGAGACTATAAAAAAAAACTCTTAATCCATTGCAAGTTTAATTCGAATTTGTAATCAGTTCTAAAGTATATTATTTCTATACAAATTTATTAATAAAGAAAGCTTATAATAATTTATTAATAGTGCGTCTTTGCTCGATGGTTGTTTAATTAAAGGGATCAACTTTTGATCGAAGGTCCAAATATCATCCCTATCTATAGCGGACCCAACATGTCATATTTTGTGAGTTTCTTAATAAAAGTTTGTTAACTGCTATAGGCCAAATTATATTTTATGTTTTTTAAATATTTATGCAGGAGCGAATACGACAAGACTAATATATAAAAATATTTATTTATGGTTGCTAAATAATCAACTTTTTCATGATTATAGTAAAATTAATAATTTATATGATTTCCCTGTACCTACCTACCCTGCTGCGTGCGAGATATATCGTGAAGCTGATAAACATAAATATATTATTTACTTTAACGGCGGGAAGTATTTTTTCTTAATGAGAATATAGATATAAAAAACCAGATTATGTGAGTTTTGTACGTGAACAACTATCAATATCATTGAAAGATTTACAACTAACGGAGTGACTTGGTGTTCTAGTAATAATATAAGAATTAGACAACATCTTGTATTTAAAAGGAAAATGTGAAGAAAAAGTTTCAAGTTTCCGTTTCTGTTTCCTACTACTTGACTGGCAGCAACAGAAGCAGCAGCAGCAACAATGCAGTAAATAATTATTTTTGTTTTGGATAGTTCATCTATCAAGGTAGCTAGCTATATAATTAAGATACACTTTTACATCCATTTTGCTCAGTCAAAATTACCTCGGGCTTTCAAATGTGTCATACACGGCACAAAGCTGTAACCGCCGGTTAGAAATAATAACTTTATAAGCCATAATGTGGAAAAAAATAATGTTTTCCCCATTTCAATTTGTATAAACAATATTTGTTTTACAACTTTTTTATTGTTACTTTTATAGGCTCTACGGCCTTTAGAAATTGTGATCAGCTGCGTTTTACTCGCAAAACTCTTTTTGTTGTTACTGTCATATATTTCTTACTGAATGTGTCTGTCGTATGAGAAAATTTCTTCCTAATAGCTATTAAGATAACAACCATTTTCTTAATAGGTTTTTTTTCTTAATGAAAAAAAACTACCATATTTTATCTCATATTATGGTTTTTTGGATAAATGCATAGATTGTGGATTCTATTCCGTCAAACAACAGCTAATACTCGTATATCCAAATTGGATGGTAAATGAGCAACATTTCACTTTAGTACATAGTATTAACACTATGTTTATGATGGTATACTACATATTCTTAAATAAACCCCTATACACTGTCATTTCAAACTATCAATTTTCCAATATCAATTAAGCCCTATTTTATTATTATAATAATAAAACTAAATCTAATTATTTTACAGGAGTACTAACGGGAGTCTACCTGTGACCACGGAACTGCAACGGTACTGCAAAGTGTTCGAAACGTCGGATCTCCAAAAATGTATAATCTTAAACATACGCAATTTCGGTTAAAATAGTTTCATTTTAAATGTGTAATAATCGTGAAAATCAAAAGCACTTATTAAATCTAATTAGTATTTTAAAATATGCCATACATTATTATATTATAACAATGTTTATGCAAATATGTACATCTGTTTATAAAACCGGCCGCACCGCTGTAAACAACTTTGTATGTAAATTGAATTTAAAACAAACGGTGCCATGGATTTTGCGAGTGAAAATGTTAGAGTACCTACAATACAATTATGATGACTTCCACTTCTTTAGTAAAATGTGATCGTAAAATTAATTTTGCCTGTTGTACGAAACTTAACGCCGCGTTTTGTCTTACTGATTGGAGAAATTTTAATTATTATTCATCCCGGAAGTCGAATCCAAAACTATTGATAGTCGTTTGGACACGCTAATTTCATGTTTGGTTTCTTCAGCCTAGCAATTTTAAAACTTTGACGCGTAAAAGCGTTTTCGCAACGAATTAAAGCAAGAAAGATTAAGAAAAAAGTATTTTGCGTTGTTGATTTGTTGTTGTTTTAACGAGGTAAGGCGCAGCGTTGACTTCCGCTACACAACACGCAATGCCTCCAGAAATCGGAGAAAAGTGCGGAACGGAGTTTCTTAAAACTCTCAGGTTGAGGTTCCTCCCGCCTACATGCTACACATATTATTATATAAATTTTACTTTCTCTTTTGTAAGTCAGTAATTTAAAAGTAATTTCCAACAGCAAGTCAATGGTGACGAGTTCGATCGCATTTATGGCAAATATGTAGGTGCCCATTTTGTACTGATTAATTTTCTGTGGAAAGACGAAATATAAAATGTTTACACATACGAGTATGTTTACACATATATATATATATATATATATATATATATATATATATATATATATATATATATATATATATATGTACATCTCAGCTTAAATGATTTAAAAAAGATGATATAAGATAAATGGACCATTAGAACAAATTGGGATCATCATTAAAAAATCCATGCAAAAAATTTGGGTTCAACTAAATTAGAGGATATCGGCTTTACCCAAATTTTTTAGATGATTTTTTTAATGCTAATCACAATTTCGTCTAATAGCCTCTTAGATAGTAATTTCCGTTTCCTGAATTTATAAAATATACAAGATAAACCGATTTTTAATATATTTTTACATTTTTTTGTGTTCATTTACCTGAAAAGATACTTCCGTAAAGTTAAGTTTATTTGTCTTTTGATTTTGTTGACTTAGAAGTCTATATTTTCTGTGATCCTAGGACTGCTGATATTTGATATTAATATCAGTTTGATGTCTCCATTTGATTTTGAGAAAAAATCATTCTTGACAGATGAACATATTCAGAGACCCAAAGAGACAGACAGGCCCCAGGAAATGACCATATAAAACGTTGTTTTTTTTTTTATTTTGAGGTACAAAACTGGTCACAACACCTAAATTAAATTTTCTAACGCAAACTGAAATAATTTACTGCGATCTTTGCTTCGTTCATTGCCTTCTTGTGATGGTGGCGAGACAGAATATGCGAAACGTTTATGGCAAATGCGTGTTTCAAACTTTAATTATAAATAAACTTCCATAGTTTACTCCGCTGTAAGTAACCGCTTAAGTCGTGGCATCTGTTCTGAGCTGTACGACTTAAGTTTATGCCATTAAATGTTCAAATGGTTGGAAATTTGAGGTTTTTTCGTCTCAAATACCCAACCCGTGGTGATTTTTTTATATTAGGAAAAACAACTTCCACAGGCTCACAGGTCCCGTGCTTTTTGTTACGTTTTTTTAAATGACGTTTATGATATACTTGTACTTGACCATAGATATATTTCTAAGATTTCTTAACTAAGTTGAATCCTTCACTAACTTTGAGTTATAATAGAGTGCCAGTTTTGAATAGCGGAACTATTGATATCAGAGCGAAGAAGTGAAAATGTTAAATGAAACATTTCCTTGAGTGGGAATCGAACTCACAGCCTGCCGTGTTTACAGTCACACACTTGTGCGCCTGCGTCACGACTGACCTCGCTTGCTCTACACTCTACGATATATAAACTACGTCGTATATCCAATAAAAGTTAATACTGAATAAATCTTTGTTATAAAAATAATGTATTTCCATTAGATGTGGATACTATTCAGCAAATTTCAAATTTCCATCAAATCAGACAGTAAAAAGTGGATTAAAACACGACTTCATGATTTTCTTACATTAATAAAATAGATTGAGGCCAGTCGTGGCGCAGCGGCACGAAAAGTCACTGTAAAACCAACTGGTTGTGGGTTCGATTCCCACTCGAGGAGATGAAATATTTAGTTACATTTATATTTCCATTTTTCGCTCTGGTGTCGAGGCTAAGCACAGCGTTGAGTTCTGCCACTCAACGCAATGCCTCCAGAATTTGGCAGAAAGTGGGGTACGGAGTGTCTTAACACTAGGTTCCCTTTGCTTATTCTGCTGTATACTGCGGGATACAGCGTGAAGCTGATAAAAAAATAAGATACATAAAAAATTGATAGAAGTACATTAGACCTCCCATATATTTTTATCAATCTATCATTATTAAAATAAAAAGCAAAATGATGAATCACTTCTTTTGCCACACATAAACGAAACCTACTCTTAAGTAAGGTATTACCAAAAATATTATATTATCATTATCATTATTACAATTTAAACCAGATCCGACCACGCCTTCCAATTCACAATCTCCATTTACCCTCGTTTTAACATAATACAATAATTTAACAAGATTAAGAAGGCTTTCGGGGATTTTCGCTGAGAAAATAAAACATAATGCTTCGAGACGAAATGCTTTGGGAGTATTACGGGCAATTTGCATTTTACTGTATATTGTAGGTACTTAGCGAAATTATTATTTCATAACGTATAACGGTAGCTGTGTAAAGTGAAATTGTTTTATAGGACTGCCTTTTACTATCGTATAATTTTTTTTTCAGGCCATAGTGGCGATTTGAAAAGCAGCATGTTTGAGAACGTGATGGTTGTCGGTTCGATACCAATTCGGGGGAAAAATTATTTTCTTTCTTCCGCTGTGGTCAGATATATCACGATGTTAAGTTTCACCACTCAAGATACAATGTTTATATTTGAAGGCTTAGAACGAAGTGACTTGACACTAAATTCTCTCTGCCTGAACTATGCTTATACAAGACAAAATGTGCAGCTGTTGAGAAAACTCTTCTAAAACTTCCAAAGGAGCACGTTGAGTGATGAAAAGAAATAAGAAAAATAGACACAAAATTATTAAACGATAAAAGAAACATTTTGTTTGTCGTTTGAAAGCACAGTGTTGGTAATAACTTAGAAGAAGGTATTACAGAGTGCACTGCATATATGAACAAGTTAATGACTTGGCTTTACACTTCCATCTGCCTTCTTGCCTCTTAAAATGTTACAGTATATTAAAGAAACATTACATGTTCCCTTTAATGTTTGTTCCTTGTTGTAGAAACGAGATGGCTGGATTGTTGTAGTTTTTTTTTAAAATTAAAATAAATAAAGCCAGAACAATAAAAAGCATAATTTAATGTTGGTGCCTTAATATTTTCAGAGTACTTTATTATTTTTATTTTAAAAAGATCAGATCTCTCAGTATTTTCACAAGGTTCCCTTTGCCTACTCCCTTGCTATATATGGGGAAAAGTGTGAAGTAGAAAAAAAGATCCTATTATATAAGTATCTTACAATATACCTAAGCTATTGATAGACAAAAACGTATAAATACAATACAGTCCTATATTAATCAATATAATGTTGTTTTCCCTCGATATCCAGATCGAAGCAATAAATAAATATTACGCCTGTCTTAACATCTCCACCCGATGTTCAACAAGTTGAATCGATATCTATACATATATGTAACAGCACATTCGGTATAAGAATAAATATATAAGTATTTTTTTGAGGCCAGTCGTGGCGCAGCGGCACGAGGTGTGACTGCAAAACCGACTGGTCGTGGGTTCGATCTCCACTCGAGGAGATGAAATATTTACTTAAATTTATATATTTAAGCGCGGCGTTGAGTTCTGCCACTCAACACGCAATGCCTCCAGAATTCGGCAGAAAGTGGGGAACAGAGTGTCTTAACACTAGGTTCCCTCTGCCTACCCTGCTGTGTGCGGGATACAATGTGAAGCTAATTTAATTTTATTTTTATTTTTATCAGTTTCACGCTTTATTCCGCGTATAACAGGGTAGCTAGAGAGAACTTTGTGCTAAAACATCCTGTTCTCCGGCGTTCATCCGAATTTGAAACGTTGCTTGTTAAGTAGAGCTACATATATTAAAATTTTAACGTTATTAAAAATGTGATTGATTATTAACTATATTTAAAAACTTTACGCAATGCCTCGAAAATTCGGCGGAAATTGGAGAACGGAGTGTCTTCACACTAAATTCCCTCTGCCTACCCAGCAAAATACGATGCAATATGTTGATACATTTATGATAATATACTTTGAGCTGACGATAATATACATAAAGTTGTTGTTATACATGTTTAACAAATATAACGCATAAAACATATAACAATATGTTTTATGCGTTATCAACATTTATTATTATATGTAGTCAACAGATATCGTTGCGTATCTGTTTCTATTTTCTTAAATATAAATTTCTTGAAAACTTTAAGTTCATAATTATATTACCAGCACCATACAGAAAATGATGGCTTATGTATAGCGGCATCTATTGGGATTAAAGTTAAACTGTAACTGTTCGGACAGTTTAAAAACGTCGTTATGTAAAATTTTCTTAATATAACATTAAATTAATCTAAAACGACATTCTACTAAATACAGATTATACAGTTAAAACATCATCCATTTCAGTCAATAATACTCAATGTACAGACAAAATATTTTTACTGTTTTATTATATGTATATACCGAAAACGGTCGTAAGGGTTGCATCTAAGTTAAAATTAACACCTTCAAATTCTCACTACATATGAAAGTAAAATACTCATAATTGTCAACCCTAAAGTTCAATCAAAAGACATGAAAAGGCATATAGCAATTTCACCATTGGCATTGACCTGTGCCAATAGGCAATATCTAACCTTCAATAAATTGCTCTCGAAACCACATTAAGATGCTTTTATCTTGGAACGAGGGTAACATAACACCCAATTATCGTCTCCAGAACATCGTCAAATCATTAATAGGCAGTTAGTGGTGAAGGAAAACCATTCACAGTGTGAAAATGGCTAAAACTTAACAAAGGATATCATATTAACTGGACGATAGGTTGGAGAATATTGTATATTATATTTCAATATTATGATTGATTTTAATCTAGTCCTGCTATTGTGGCCTGTTTTCGTATTTTAAGTTTCTAGTCCTGTGTAATACATGGAGCTGGGTAGGCAAAGGGAACCTGGGAACTTAGTGTTAAGTCATTTCATTTGTCAAGGTTCAGACCACTCAACTTTTAAGTTATTATAAAAAAAATGTTTGGGTCTACGTAATCAATGTGATCTCAAATATCAAAAATATTACATATGCGTAAGTGTTTTTCAGAACATTTGACTATAATTTAAATTCCCATACCAGACAATGAACATTCATTTCCCCTCCTCTAGAAAGAGAAGTGTAGAGCTGAGTTTCCAGAACAATGTCTTGATACTAGGCTCTCTTGCCTACTCTGCTATATGCTAAGTTTTATGGAAAGCCAAGACAAACTGCGACGTTTGACTTTTGTATTATATTTTTTAGAGACCTTACTGTACTTCAAAAAAATCGAATCTTTATAGGATCACTTTGTTGTCCATCTGTCTTTATTACATACGTATGTCTGTCAAGACCACTTATCTTAATATCGTGTGTAACCAAGCTGAAATTAATATTAAATATCGTAGTTGACGGTCCCTTGGCATTTTCTACGTTATTTTCCACGTAATCGAAACATATAGGAAGGTACTTTTAGTAGATGTACCATAATGAAATATGGCAAGAAGGTAAAACTTCAAAAAACAAAGAAAAAAGTCCAAAATTTATTGGTATATCTTAGAAAAAATCCATGTCAAAGATAAACATATCAAACTTATATTTGTTTCAGCAAACGAGTGCGTATGCCTACAAATTAAAGTTTGTCAAATTTTATAAATCACGGTCCCGTTAACCTACAACATTTTGGTACCGCACCCTTCTCAGGCAGGACGGACTTACACTGACCCAGTTTTTTTATTTTTAAATTATTGAAAACGATGTAATTCTTTTTTATTTAATAATACTTTTATTTTAATATAGTGACATGTGTCAAACTGTATCATGTGTAATAAAAAAATATCAATATTATAAGACATTAACTAAAAGCTACATATAATATTACAGTAAATCAAGTCTCGGCGATATCATTCGTATATTTAACTATTTCATTTATTTCACATCGTAGATTTAACTATTTTCCATCTAAAAAAATTGTACAAACAGACATAAAACAAATAGCTATCCCATACAAAAAAACATTCCAACTCATAACTTCTCATATATACGTCAATCAATTTATGGCTTCGTCTCAAGACAATAACGGTATTCAATTACTGGAACAATCATGCCACGCCTATTTCATTACACCCTAAAGCCAAGGGTGGGCTTTATTACCATCGTCTATTATTAAAGATCCATAAAAATCATAGCTCTTTTATAGTTGTTTCCTAATTTGTGTGTGTGTGGGTTTTTTCTTATAAAAAATATATTGTTTAGATACGAAAAAAATAAAAAAAAATTGCATCGTATTCAAACTATATAGCATATATCATAAATATAAAAGCCGAATTAATATAGAAAATTATATTTTAATTATATGAAAGTAAATAACATTGAATAATAATAACTATATTTATTAATATTTATATACTTATTTAAAATTCGTTATTTTTGGCATCGGTGATAATGGGGCCAATGTGAAAGTAAAGTCTTTCAAACGAAAAAAGATTTTTTAAAATCCGTGCACAAGTTATCAACGAACACACATATAGTTACCGAATTCTTTTCGAAAAAAGAATTCAGTAAAAAAAATAACTTTTTTGATACTGAGTAACTAACTAACAGTATAAAAAAGACAGACAACGCGGAGCTTAAATTTTTGGGCGTACAAAGCTAAAATTTGTGACGTAGGGGAATGGAAAAACTAAAAAAAACTAGATTTTTCGTTTTGAATTAAACGATCAAAGAAAAGAAAAGGCACATTATTACACAAACGGAGAAAAAATTAATTATATGCCTAATAATTTACCCGAGTAGAGTTCAAGCTCTTTTTAGCTCAGAAGCTATAAATAGTAGGTTTGAAAAGGAAAAGAACGAAAAGACATGTGTCTTTTTCAATAATTATGTTACGATTATATTAGCAATAAATAACATGCAGCCAGTAGCGGCTGTGGAAATGTCTTAATGGGAACGAAATGTCTTAACACTAGATTCCCGCTGCCGGCTCTGTTATGTGCGGGATACAACGTAAAGCTAAAAAATACATTGATTAAATGTAATCCAAAGCGGTAATCCATAATGTGGGTAGAAGAGATTTCCTTTTTTGACTTTTTTGGCTGGAGTTCTTGGTATTTAGTCTACATAAGTGTTTGATATTGTATATTGTAAAGTATGTGCCGTTTTTTCAAGTACTGCTTTGTATACTTTGGTTAAAACAGATTTATAAGTAGATTTCATTATATTATATTTTAAAATAATAAACCTTAAAAATATTCTATTACTATTTAAATATCATATTTATAATGTACATTCTTCTTTATTCCTACGACTAAAATATTTTATATTTACGATGTATTTTTTTCCTATTTTTACTACCATGCAAAAAAAGTTAGTTTGTTAGCTTTCAATACTTTCACCGCATTTTTATAGACACACGGAAGTTTGATAATTTTTTCATTGAAAAATCTTTTGTTTACATTCAAAACGGTTAGAAGCTTCATGTTTTTTCCCACATCGTAGGGTAGACAGAGCAGACCTGAAGCTGTTCCCCGCTTTCTATCGAATTATCTAGATATTGCTTGTTGAGTTGTGTGTTAAATGGTGGAACTTAACGCTGTGTTTTGTAATAGTAGGAAAATGGAAAATGCGGATAAATAAAAATGTTGTTTCCTCAAGTAAAAATCAAACCTAATCGTGCTTACATTCAATGTGCTTAAATCCAAAAACGGAGTTAAGTTACTAATCTATGTATAACTTAATTAAGAATAAATTAAATAGTGTAATTTAATACATTAATAACACATAGCAAAACAACATTAAAAAGTATTTTATTAATCTTTAAGTGCTTATATCTAACTATAAAGTGACACTCAAAGTTATTAACTGACACCGAGATTGCTTTGAAAGTGAAGTAATCCGTTAACTTAAGTATACTAGAACCCATTTATAATTTTCCTTTAAAAACATTTCTTGAAATATTATTATTAAATGAGTGTTTTAGGAGTCTGTGGTTTGAATTTAGTCTCGTTTAAGTCTCGACTCTACGTTATAAAAAATATAAGTATTTTTTTCATTACTTTTATAAAAAAAAACAGTCATTGAGGCCGTCGGTAGAGTAGGATATGTGATTGTAATCATATCGGTTATAGGTTCCATTTCTACTCAGGGGAGATAAATATTTAATATTTCATTTCTTGCTCTGGTAACGAGGCAAAAACGCGGCGTTGAGTTTCGCCTTATATGCCTTGAAAATGGGGCGAAAAGTAAAAAACGAAGTATCTTAAAACTAGGCAGGAGACAGTCAGTAAAACAGGCACAGACAGACAAAACTAGGCAGAATATGAATATTAAATCAAATTTTGTTATTTTATAAACTAAAAGTAGCATTTTATTATTAGTGAAATTGTAACTTTTTCGTTTTTTTTTTCATATGGTGTAAAAATACCCTATTTAATATACCTAATATACGCCGCCTCCTGTACTACGATGGCTTTGAAAGTAAACAAATGTTTCACATCTGGTTATTTCGCTGAAAAGACGAGACAATTAAATGTTAAAAATTGTATGAATGTCAACATTTCTAAGAATTTATTCAAGTAAGAATTCTTTATAATGGCTCTCCTTTTTTTCCCTTTTGTCACTTATCAAGCTTCTTTAAAAGATAATGGTAGAGTACTGTATGTTATTATAAATGTTTTTGCGAATACGAATTAAGATATTTTTTTTAGGGGTTGTGTGTTCAAATCTCGCTAGGGAATTATCCTCCTTTCCCGGTGTCGGTTAACGAAGTGCATTTTTGAGTAGGTACCACTCATACAACTCAATCATTTCAGTTTGAGCGGAAAGTAGACAATGGAATCATAGGTATTTCACAAAAAAATATTTTGCAAAGCACTTACTCTGACGAACTTTACCTACGCAAAATGTGGAGAGTACGCGTGGTTACTTTTCCAATTCTATATTATTCCCCGCTTGTAGGAATAACCTAGTGTCAGGATACTCCATCCACATCCCGCCCACATGCCTTGTTGATTGGTGGAAGTCAATGCCTCGTTTCTCCCTTATTACCAAAGCGGAGAAAAAAATAACAATATACCTAATCATTTACCCAAGTAGAGTTCAAAATCACAACTATTGCGATTACAGACTATAAGTTCAAAAGTTCAAAGTTCAAATGCTAAAAAAGCGGCGTGATAGTTAATAAATTATAATAAAATATTCATTAAAAAAACAGTTTTAAAAACAAATTTACAAGATGTTTTTTCTTCTTGTTGTATTATTGTTGTTTACAAGTCCATCCCTTTCGTTTGATATCCATATCAGGTTGGTTGTGCTAAAATCTGTAATCCGCCATTTTGTTGCGGCGACCATTTTAGATTTATAAAAATATTGATTATATTATGTAACTTCATCGTCATCCGAACTAAAGTCGTTATATAAATTTCAGCTCAGTCAGACACTAGGAAGTGTGTCAAATTGAGCTTGCAAGATTTCACATACGCTAACAAACATACTAATACGACAAGTTAAACAAACGCCTGTAAAAAATCTTCTTAAAAAAGTCTGATCACAGAACAAATTGAGTTAACACTCAAATTATTTCCTTGGAAATAAACATTTAGGAAAATGTAGTGTTTGGTCACTAAACTTTTACAAATCGCTCATGCGTAAGAATAAAGGGAAACGACCAAAGGGCAAAGTCTATTTAGCTGTTATGAATAATTCTATGAACGTAATATATTTAGTAATATATTTGTATTTGATCATCAAACAATCACCAATAATTCATAGAAACATTTCACGCATCCAATAACTTCGGGCCTCTAAATTTGTTATAACTATTATATAGTAAGTATATTTATCTTTAGTTATTCTGGGTATTTTGATAATATAAATTCGTGATTTTACTACGTATTCCGTACTAGCCTGCGGCTTCGCCAGCATAGTCAAATAGGTTATGGAAGTAACTAAGAATGACTCTTGACAAATTTTAAATGGCCGAGGTAAATATAACCACAGATGTAGAGGATAACATCGTATTAAATTGTCGTATTACCTTATTTACATATATACTGTATATAATATGATATTTTTTTAGCTTCACGTTCTATCCCGCCCAGCAGCAGCAGTAGCAGAGTGGGCAGAGAGCACTCGTTATTAGAGCGAAGAAATGAATTTGGAGAAACTTGAAGAATGAACTTGAACTTGAAGAAACTTTAGTGAACTGGTGGTAAATTATTTGGCGTTCAAAAAATTAAGCATGTGACTTCTTATTTTGAATAAAATTATTTGACTTTGACTTTGAATTTGAATTTGAATAATCTTGAATATTTCATTTCCTCGAGTGGGAATTTCCAGAATCTGTATCCCCTGAAGCCTGACTGTAGACATGAGAGACCAACCGAAGAAAAAGCCCGAATCTGAAAAAAATCTACATAAAAAAATTAATATCGAACCTACAACTGTATTAGACATTCATATTTTTCCCACGATGGCAAATTTTAATAATCTATATAATATTTTTACTTTAAAGAAAGCAAGGACGCTTATGACCCTCGACTTTGTTTCGGCCTTTTCGACGATAATTCAAACAGATTTGTTCTGTACATGTCATTTTTGATAAAGGTTTGGGTTTTAGTAAATTTTCTAAGTAAATAATCCCAGAATACGCTAGTGGTTGCTAAGTAATGAATTTTGGGTGTGGCTGTACTTTATATTTATATTTACGGCTTTGTATTTATGACCCTCCCACGCTATAGCCAAATAATACATTAATTTATTAATAGATTTCTTGTTATAATAAAGAACATAAGCAGAGGCCAGCCGTTATGCAGGTAAAAGCGTGCAACTCTAAACGCGACAGGTATGGGTTCGACTTCCAGTCGAGGAAATGAATAATTTAATGTCCTCGCACACGCACAACCCAGTATACAGTTCGGTCTGCAATATATCCAATTTGGGCCGAAAGTACTGAACAGAGTATTTTGACACCAAGTTTTTTTAACTCTTGAGGCATTGAATATAGAATAGAACTCATGGCCACGCTTTGCCTCGTTACCAGAGTGAGGAACTTAGTATATTACATTTTCTAGTAGGAATCGGACCCACAACCGTCGCATTTAGAGCCACAAGCTTGTGCCCCAGCCCCACGGCCGCCTGACACCAAATAACCTCCTTAGATTAAAAGAAATGTAATAAAGTGGCATATTCGCAGACAAAGGGACATTAACTAACTAACTAACTATATATATGTATATATATATATATATATATATATATATATATATATATATATATATATATATGTATATATAAAACAATCCTCTAATATATATATATATATATATATTTTTAATTTATTTCTTAACACTACAGACACTTGGTCCGTACCCTTTTTAAATGTATTAATTTCCTTATCATATATATTAATTACATTATCGTTTACATACAATTAGTACCTATAATAGGAAAATTATATTTTTAACTTTACATTATTTTACAAAATTTTACTTAGATCTAAGGTTAAGCGAATGTCTATATATGTATATTTAACAATTTTTCACATTACAATATATATTAAATTACATAACTATAAATATGTACATGCAAAAATTTTATAATAATTGATAATTGATTTGATGTGAGATGTGAGGAATTTTGCACTAGGATAAGGATGATGGCATGACCGCTATGGTGGAAGAGGTGACCGCTGCGTTCCTATCTTTCAAAGCCATCTTTAAATTAAAATCCTCTAATATATTGGCTACAGCTATTGTGTGAACTGATTTCAATGTAACCACAACACAATCGAGAGACAAGCTCCGAGCAAGCCTCCGTAATTGATTGAAGATCTTGCGAAACAGTAAATAGTGATAGTATTAACTAGAACTCACATAGGAATATAGGTATGTATATTTGGAAATAATTTTTAAGAGATGGTCGTAGATTCTTCTCGCTTTGCCTTCTCGGGTTTCCAATAAAATGCACAAGATTAAAATACGTATTTGCACGCTGTATGTCATATTATGGCAAGTTAGGCAGAGGGAAACTAGTGTAAAAACATTCCTTTCGCCTTCCGCCGCCCAATTTTCAGGATATTGTGTGTTGAGTGACTTAATTCGACGTCACGCTTCGGCTCGTTACCAGAAAGAAATAATAAAATCAAAAATCAGCTTCACGCTGTATCCCGCACACAGCCGCGTAGGCAGAGGAAACCTAGTGTTAAGACACTGCGTTCCACATCCTCTATTTCCGCTAAGTTTTGAAAGCGTTGCGTCTTTAGTGGCCAAACTCAACGCTGCGCTTAGCCTCGACACCAGAGCGAAGAAATGAAAATATAAATGTAAACTCTCTCTCAACACGCAATGCCTCCAGTATTCGGTAGAAAGTGGGAAACGGAGCGGAGCGTCTTAAAATACTATATAAACTACAAAAATCAACGTCTTATTATTCCAATAACTGTATATTGGCTCTGTAATAACGTATCCAAACTATATTAATGTTGCTCTATTTCAGTATTGGCGGATACCGATTACGACAAAGCAGCGTAATTGACATGCCGACGTGCTAGCGGCATGCGGCTAGTAGCAATGTATAATTAACGAAATTAAGATCTACTCTACGCTATAGTGGTACAGTGGCGTGGTATTCATGTTTTTTAGGTTCTCGAGTGTGACTGTAACATGACGATTATGGGTTCCATCCACACTCTTATTAATATTTTTATTTCTTTGTACTGGCTCCAAGGTTGGATTGAGTCCGGAGTTGTAAATTTCGGCGGAAAGTGGAGAACGGACTGTTTTAACACTAGGTTCCCTTTGCCTACCTTGGTATGTGCAGAATAAAACGTGAGGCTAACAAACATTAATAGTAACCGTGCGCCACCTGCTGTGGGGGATACAGCGTAAAGCTAGTATCTGATTTCTGCCCGAATTCAGGATATAATGTGTTGAGAACAAAAATAAAACAATCTGAGTATAGTCTCAATTGATAATAATTGAACTCATGTTTGCATTCCAATCGTTCCTCTCTAGATAAAAATTTAATTATGAATGGAATATTGATACTAAAAAAAATGCAAATAGATGAAAAATTGAGTTATAGATATGCATATATTTTTTTAAAGAGCATCTTTGCCATATCTATATCATAATATCTTTAAATTATTTATTTGTTAGTAAGTATTTAAATTATTTTACATAGCAATTTTAATTTTGTATTCTTGTTTGTTTACTTGGATGAATTTGAAGTATAAAAATGTGAATTTGAGTTTAAAACATTAACGGTTTAATATGATCTAATTTTAAGAAACCGTACTAACTTAATTTTGAGGCTGGTAGTGGCGCAGCGGCACGAGGTGTGAATGCCAAACCGACTGGTTGTGGGTTCGATCCCCACTCGAGGAGATGAAATATTTACTTAAATTTATATTTCCATTTCTTCGCTCTGGTGTCGAGGTTAAGCGCGGCGTTGAGTTCTGCCACTCAACACGCAATGCCTCCAGAATTCGGCAGAAAGTGGGGAACGGAGTGTATTAACACTAGGTTCCCTCTGCCTACCCTGCTGTGTGCGGGATACAGCGTGAAGCTAATTTTAAGAAACTAAACTTAACCTTAAATCAACTCTAATAGTCTATCACAGTGTTAATTGAAATGGTTCCACGCATTGTAGTTCGGTCGTGTCACTCCCTGTGAGTGCTAGTCGCTCTATTTGACGAAGACTGTAGACTCTTTTATAGTATGCGGTTTGTTTTCATTTATTTTTTTGAGCTTCACCCTGTATCCCGCACACAGAAGAGTAGGCAGAGGGAACCTGGGAATCTGGTGTTAAATACACTCGTTACGGCCGTTCTCTATTTAACTGAACTCAATTCCGCGCTTTGCCTTCTTACCAGAGCAAGGAGTTTCCTCGAGTGAGAATCGAATCCACAACTTGTTGCGCTTACAGTCAAACGCCTGTACCCCTGCACCACGACTGGCCTCTCAGTTCAATTGATTGTAACTTAAAATATATATAAGTATATTCACATAATAAGTGAGTTCAATATGACGTGACGCTGGTCCTCTTATTATATCCATATTCAAACTACTACTGTAACAAATTATACATAAAATATTTAATATCAGTGTGGTAGAGTCACGTCGCCAGCAATGGCAACACGCATGGGCAGACTCGACCGGATCATGACCACCCCCGACATTTAAAACCGGCGTGAAGTAGTGGCTTTATGCCACTGCGTTTCGCATCAGGTAATGCCGGGCTCTGGCGCCCAACCCAGCTGCAGCTCCTCTGGTGTTGCACGAGGTCATGGGCTGTGGTAATCACTTATCATCAGGTGACCCGAACGCTCGTTTGCCTTGTCTTTTCCATAGAAAAAAAAATCTAAATAATAAATAACAAATCAATCACTCTAAGTTATTTTCATTTCACTAAATGGAATAAGTTGCGTGTAAAGCTAGTTAAATATAATATGTAGAGACGATTTAAGTCGTATAGTGTAAAGCGCACTTTCTCGTAACGGTTTAATTTCCTCCACAGGCGTCAGCGCCACTCACTGTACAGCAGACAGATTAAAAATACGAGTACGACATACAATTATTTAGCTATAATGGACTTTTTGAATTAATTTTTAATTAACACACTATATTAAAGTTTAATAAATATATACATATATGTATTAGCATATATATTTTTTTCAGCTTTACGCTGTCTCGCATATAGCAAGGGTAGGCAGAGTGAATTTAGTGTTAAGACACTCCGACGATTCCCATTTTCCGCAGAATTTTCGAGGCATTGCTTGTTGCGTGCCAAAACTCAACAAAGCGACAAAATGAAAATATTAGTATAAAATTATAAATATAAAAAATGACCTGAAAGGAAGCTGCCGAAAAGCATGAATCTTTAATTGACGTATAATTATTATTTTTATTTCGATTTATCTTCACATCGGCGGAGAAAAAGGATCTGATATAAAACACTTCCCTCTCCACTTTCCGTCTGAACACGAAATATTGAGTCGCGGGACTTAACGCCACGTTTTTTTTTTTCAATCGAATATGCATCGAGCCCACTAACATACCTTACAAAAAGACAGTTCCAAATTTTACTATAATATCATCATACATTTAATATATTCATTTCAAATTATATTACATATTCTCGTCCGTCAAAGCGCTCTTTTGAAAGGCTTCTAACGCATCAGTTATTCTGTAATAGCGTGCAAGCCTTACTGTGTAGACGCTAGCTATTTTGAAGTGAAATTACTAAATGTATATATATATATTCTTTTTTATTCTAAAATGCGTTGCCTTTTTTCTTGTTCTAGGTTATCGCTGAATCCCCTGCTATTCCCGCATGCACAATAGACAGAGGGAATCTAGTGTTTTTTTTTTTTTTTTTTATTTATTTATTTATTTCTTAACACTACAGACACTTGGTCCGTACCCTTTTTAAATGTATTAATTTCCTTATCATATATATTAATTACATTATCGTTTACATACAATTAATACCTATAATAGGAAAATTATATTTTTAACTTTACATTATTTTACAAAATTTTTCTTAGATCTAAGGTTAAGCGAATGTCTATATATGTATATTTAACAATTTTTCACATTACAATATATATTAAATTACATAACTATAAATAAGTACATGCAAAAATTTTATAATAATTGATAATTGATTTGATGTGAGATGTGAGGAATTTTGCACTAGGATAAGGGTGATGGCATGACCGCTATGGTGGAAGAGGTGACCGCTGCGTTCCTATCTTTCAAAGCCATCTTTAAATTATATTCCACAATGCGTTTTGTCGTTACCTCCGTCGCGTTCCGTATTAACATTTTGACCGCGTCATCTTTACCTTCACTATAGTATGTGCAGGTGTCGGTGTGCCGAGATATTGCTACGACGGCGTGCGAAACGCTATCATGCAGCTGTAGCCTAATGGATTTGGTGTTAACCACTATAACGGCCGCGCTGGTCAGACCCTGAGACTCATGAATTGTCAGCACCTTCGAGCCTGTTTCTCCTCCCCATCCCTGCGCGATCAGAGATTCTTTCTCCTCCTGCGTAAATGTGAGATACAATGTGTATTTTAGATCTCCCGGTACTGGTGTCATTTTGATATCCTTCATAGAAAGGGACCGTACTACCCTCTTAGACGAGTATATACCAGGATATATCTCTCGCAGAGCGTAGGCGACGTCCATGGGACTTCTGTGAGTACACACTAAGTTTTGGTTCATGGAAAGTTGTGGCGGTTTACGGTAAATCATTTCGAAAAGATTCTCTCGGTCTATATAGGGTAGCTGATTTACATCTCCAATTAAAAGAATTTCCTCGGCTCCGGAGATTCTTCCTGCCATCACTATCGCTCCAAAGTGGTTCATTAAAGCTTCGTCGACTATCAAGCGGTTACACTTGTCTGATTCTCGTCGTGCTCCGTTTACCAGCATTGAAGACATAGTGCGGATTTTATTTTTAACCAAGTTCCCTATACGTTCCGAGAGCCTCTCTCTCTAGGAATCTAGTCTTAAGACACTTCCATTTTTTACGTAGTGCCCAAATTTTCAAGACATTGTGTATTGAGTGGCGGAACTCAACGGTGGTTTTGTCGTGTTACCGGTTTCCAGATTTACGTTACATTTCCAGATTGTCGAGATTTTCGGATAAGCTCATTTCACTCTGTACTACATTTTGGTAGTTATAAAATAAATAGCATAATAACTTTTTTTTTAGTTTTGTACAAAACAAAAGAAAGAAACGGAATCCTTATATGATCACATTGTCGTTCGTCTATCAAACCAAGTCAAAACTATATTTTCTCAAGATGTTCAAAATAAATATTCAGGTCTACAGTCCCTTGGAACGCGTATAAATTATATATCGTATGAAATTCAACGCGTAATAAAATCTATAGGAAATTTTCCAAAACTATATGGCAAGAAATAACGGTATACATGAAGGAAATGATCGAAAATTTTGAATTAACAAGTGTATATCACAATAATAACCATTACTTACATTTATTTGTATTTCATTTAAAACAAAGGGCAGTCGTGGTGCAGAGGCACAAAGTGTGATTGTAAATTCGACTGGTTGTGGTTTTGATCCCCACTCGAGGAAATAAAATATTTATTTATATTTTCATTCTTCGCACTGGTGTCGGGGCAAAGTGCGGCGTTGATTTCCGCTACTTCAAACACTTGCGTGTTATAAATAAATTTAAATATAGATATAAAAAAATGTCACTATATATTGTGTTTTTTCATAGCACGAGGACAAATAAGCTGTATTTTAAAGGATTTTAGTTTCAAAGGTAAATTTTCACAGGCGGCCTGAAAAATAAAAAAAAGTTTAGCTTTCGCCTATTTTATGAACCACTGGGATCGTATTTCAGTAAACGTATTGCATATTGCGTAGTGTAGTGTGCATAGAATCAATAATCTTGATATTTACTTGCTAAAATCATGTATTAGCTTCACGTTTTATCCCGTAAATAACAGGATAGTAAGAGAAAACAATCTCGGAGTGTCTTAACACCCCAAGTAGTGAAATAGTGGAGTACAGCTTTTAGTTTGAATTCGAGGAA
>JAJHJA010001367.1:0-82916 GCA_021202915.1 Heliconius himera | reverse complement strand
TAAAGCATAATTTTTTCTATATAAATGAATATTTAAATATAAATAAAGTAACTAATAGTTTCGTGAGTGATAAATTATATGGTAATTCTGCATCAATATAATGACAAAATCTTGATTATCCACTAAAGGAATGAAAAGTAATTGTATAAACAATGTATTCATTGGGTTTAAGTGATTCACTAGCTGAACTTTAACTTAACAAAGAATTGAAGTCCTTTCCGATTTCGTTCAGATGGCAAACATATAAGTACTATCGATACCTTACCATTAAGAGCACCACAAAAACCCACCAACCACAAGATGCATAACTATATTTATTATTTTAAAATTTAATTATATATTACACTTTATACAAGCCCTTTACTAACCCATGCATTTTTCTAAATGAGGGGCGAATCGTGTCGCAGATACAGGTCTCTCGCAGTTTGGACAAGAACAATTGGAATCTGGAGTCTTTTTTAGAATTGAGAAACCAAATACATCACATTCTGGCGAATTAACAATTTTAAAACCATCATCCTCTTCCTTTTCGCCTTCAATTAGATCAGTTAAGCCTGTTTTTAATCCATGATGGAACTCAAAAAGCACTCCTAAAGTTACATCGTCAAAAACACTTTCATAAATAAAGTTCGCCGCGTCCTCTGCGTTGCTTTCATTTTGCATAATCTCAAAAAATTTATTGTTCAAGTCATTCATACTCAATTCACTTACTATGGTATTCATTTTAAGTGATCAAAATAAAACAAAATCAAATCAAAATAAAAAATGCACTGCGCTCAGCTGACTGATAGCGGATAAGAGTCTATCACAGTGTTGCCAGTACCAGATAAAAAAAAATTAAATTAAATGTTAGTAGACATTAAAAATTTGAAGATTTAGAATTAAAATATTTAGCTGCCAGTTTTTTGGTCAGGTTGTCCCTCGACATAGGCCTCCCCCATTATCTTACACTTTTCTCTGTTCCAAGTTAACCTTCTCCATCCTTTTGGTAGATCGTCCTCCCATCTTTTTATTTGACGTCCTTTTTGCCTTTTTCCGTTTCTAGGATACCATTCTGTTACGGCTTTTGTCCATTTATCTTTGTTCGTTCTCATAGAGTGTCCAATAAAGTTCCACTTCAATTTTTTTATTTTTTGTATCACATCACTACCAGTTAGTCAAATATAAAAACAAATACTACAAAAGGTATTATAACAAAACTATTTCATGTAGAATACGTCCGTTCGTCCGTTTTTTAGTACTATGGTTTTTTTTGTGTTTCCATAGTTTTTAAGAATGCTTGATTCTTGTTTCTGTTGTGGCACGAGCGAGTAAATTGTAAATTTTTATAGGCACATGCCTATAAAAATTTACAATTTACTATTACAGTTTTTTTTAAAGAGCAATTTCAGCAATTAAAAAGTAAAATAAAAGTAACGTTTTTAAGTCTTGTAACATGAAAAAAAGTCAAAAATAAAGTAAAATTTTACAATAATAACAATCTGTAAACTAACTAACTAATAATATCTTTTTATAATAATACTTTACCACCTAATAGAAAAGTGTACCGAACGGGACCGGTATAGTAGATTATTCAATGTACTGTGAGATTTTTTTAATTTAAATGGTTAACTAATTATTTACAATTTTATCACCCACACACAGCAGAGTAGGCAGAGAGAACCTAATCTTAAAACACTCTGTTTCCCATTTTCTGCCGAATTCTGGAGGTATTGTCGTGTTGAGTGGCAGAAATCAACGGCGCGCTTTGCCTCGACACCAGAGCGAAGAAATGGAAATATAAATTTAAATAAATATTTCATCTCCTCGAGTGGGGATTATTATATTGGGATACGGGAGGCGTGAAGCTGATTTTTATTTGATCATTTTTTCGAGTGGGAATCGAACTTACAACCTGTTGCGTTTACAGTCACACGCAAGTTGCCTCTGCGCCACGACTGGCCTCTAAATAAGGTAAACCAGATTTAAAATCAATATTACTCGTATGTTTTAGTACAGATAGAAAATGATACAGAAGATTTAATCGAATATAGGAGTGTTGGCGGAGAATTAAAGTTGAAACCGGACATAGGTCCTCATAAATTTGACTGTAAAAAGTTGTCGAAAACTGGGGAAAATGAGACAGAAACAGAGGATTACCTGACACTATCACTTTTATTAGGCGACATTATAATTATAGAGGTTACTACCTCTGAAAATACGAAAGAGACACAGAGCAACAAGGTTCAAGTAGGTAAATATAATGTATTTTTATACAAGCTCGAAAACGTTTAAAAATCTTCTCTCAGGACATTTTTTTAGTAATATCGATATATTTATTTGATTAATTATATTTATTACATCTATATTTTTTTTTAATAGTTTTTTAAGTATCCAGAATCTCCAGATATCGTATCTTAATGGGAACGGAGTGTCTTAATGCTAGGTTCCCACGTTCCCTCTGCCTATTCTGCTATATGCAAGATACAGTGTAAAGATTAAATAGCCTTAAATATTTTTGTAACGAGAAATTAGTGGCCGTCATGATTCTAAACGCGAACGCGACGTTAGTGGGTTTGATTCCCACTTGACATAGTGAATATTTTTATTTCCTACTTGTTGAACGCTTTCACTGCCACTAACTACCTCAACACGCAATCTTTGGGCTGTGAGTGGAGAAAGAAGTGTCTTTACACTAGGTTCCCTTTGCCTACCCTGCTGTATGCGGGATACAGCGTAATAGTAATATTTGCTTAACTGCAAATATTACTATACAAATATATAAAACAAAAACTTAACAATATCTTGAAATTTAAACAAAACAATATTATCATAAGTTTGTTGACTTTACAAAAGATAACTTCGCGATATATTGTTTTGACACATTAGTGCTCGCTGCAATCGGACGTGAGAAGCTAAAGTAAATTTAATATCATTACATCACTATGGTATGTTTTTAATAATAATTATTATTAATTTTCAATAATATATTTACTATTTGCGGGTTTATATATATAAAAATGTACTAGCGGCCCGCGGCTTCGCCTGCTTAAATTTAATGTCGTATTATTATAGCCAATTTATACTTTTTTTTCATATAAAGCGATGTGCTCGATGTTCTAAATTGTTTCTTCTGATTATGTTGCTTGGAAGAGATCATTTTTAGTGATAAGGCCGCTTGTTTGTTTGTTGTTTATTTACTAATTATATTATCTTTTTTGTCAAATAGAGTGTTATGTTATTTTAATGCTGTTATTTTATTCCGTATTTAGGCAAGAAAAATATTTATTAAGAAAACGTAATAAAATTTGAACATAGCGGGATTTTATTGAATTTCTTTCTTTAATTATGGATCTTATTTGAAGTATCTTTGCAGACGTAAACAGAGCCTTGAATTATTTTAATTTTAGGTACATTTTCCAAATTATATTTTATAAAAGCCAAATGTATTTTTATAATCTAATAAATTTCACTCATAAGTTTCAATATCCTAAAAAAACGGTGAATTATCACTTTGGAATTTTCTATTATTTTTTGTCACAAAATGACTTATTGTGATTTATTTACAAGAGATAGATATCGTATCTATCTCTTGTCAATAAGTCACAATAAGTCATCGCGCACTTTTTTTAGAACTAATTATATGGAATGTTTTTTAATAATATAAAGTATTTATATATACTATTTTTTCTTTCCTCAGGAAAGATACAAAATAAAAAAAGAAATTAAATCCGGCCAGTAGTTTCAGAGATCTAAGCGTTTAAACAATCAAACTCTTCCGTTTTATTATATTATTAGAATAGATTAATAAATTTCTAGTAACATTTTTATATGCGAGTTATATTAATGTTGTTATATCGCAAATTAGAACATTAGAATATAAATAAAAAAATATTTAACAGTTTATTGTTTTCTAAAGTTTGTTTCTGTTCTGTCGTACATTTTTTTTTCGAAAAAAAAATAATATATAGCTTAGTTTTGAGACACTCCGTTTCTAAGTAACGTTAAGATTTGCCGCCGAATTTTTGAGGCATTGCGTCCTAAGTGGCGAAACTCAACACCGCGTTTGGTCTTGGCTTGTTAACGCGGTCACTCTGGAGCGAAAATTGAATTAATTCACTATAGTCAATACTAAAATAAATGTACAAAATGAGCTAAATATTATTAAAAACATGCTCAAGGATATGATGTATTTATTATATTACAAAGCACCGCGTTGAGTTCCGCCACATTACAAAAATGAAAATCTATTTGTTTCAGGTTGCCTTTAATGTACAAGGTCTATGTCCTCCAGTGTTTACTCCATTGAATGAGGACTACAGTATCAACTATGGTGTCATTGCACCATATGCTAAATTCTTAGCTGACAATGGAATCAAATCTGTTCTGGGTATTTTTATTTTATTTTCATCTATTTTTAGTATTATGAGAAGGTAGAAACCAGACTGTTGGGGTATTTACTAAGAACGACTGATTAAGACATTTACGTTCTCCACATTCCGCCACGTGTCTCAATAATTCTATTGAGACATTGTGTGTTGATTGGCAGAATTCATCTCTCGCTTTGCCTCGATACCAGAGGGTGAAGTTGAAATATTAAATATTTCATTCTCTCCGGCGGAAAGTGGGGAACGGAGTGTCTTAACACTAGGTTCCCTCTGCCTATCCAGCTGTTTGTGGGATACGACGTGAAGCTAATTTGATTTCTATTTCACTCCCAATCGAACCCACAACCGCCGTATTTACAGTCACACGGCCCCTGTGCCACGACGACCTCAATCATTAAAATACCTTAAAACATATAATTTAAACACTTTTGCTATAGGTACAGGTTAAAGAGGCCTTCGTTCGTCACAGTATCCGACTGTAAACGCGAAGGTTGTAGGTTATATTTCCTTCCCGTGTTTACAATAATAAAGAACAAAAAAAAACAAAGCGTGGCGTTGAGTTCCGCCACTCAACACGCAATGTCCAGTTATCCTAGGTTCCACGTGCTAAAAAATAAGTGCCTTTTTAAATTTTAGTGGGCGGTACAACGGGAGAGCATATGTCTTTGTCAGTTGCTGACAGAAAAAAAGTAATAGACGAGTGGGTGATTGCGGGGAAGTCTATGGGGTTACATATAATGGTGCAAGTGGGTGGCGCCCCACTCGCTGACGTTCTTGATTTGGTAAGTAAAGCTTTTTTTTTGTAATGGTGGAGTTCAACACCGGGTTTTTCTTAAGTGGACAATAAAAATATGCAATCTTCTATATGTTTTCTTCTTCAATTCTTTCTGTTAGAAATCCGTAATTCTTGGATCTGTACTAATTCAGACCTTTAAGATATACTCAGTGGACGCCACTGAGTTACACTGAGCTAGAGTATTTGCTGCCTGGTGCAGCTTAGGATTTGATGCCCTTTAAAATGGTCAAAATAATTACAGAGTAGATATATAATTTTTTATTGTGTTTGTATTTTGGTAAAAATTAGGTATTGCAAACATTTAAAAAAGGACGATTGACACGATAGCGAGATTGTATTTTTCATTTTCATTCTCTCATTTTTCTAGTACATTTATTGATTCTTGATTGAAAAAAAATTAGAAGAATTGATCGTAGATTTTGATGCCCCTTTCTTTTTGATGCCCGGTGCGACTGCACCGCTCGCACCCCCCCAGCTACGCTACTGGATATACTAGCATATTATTACGTGGATTTAAATCTTATGAAAAATTGTACCTCTAAAAACCTTATAGCATCTTATATTCGAATACTTAAACGAACAAACTAAGCATCATAACATATAATATGATTAACATAACATTTGAGTGTAAACCTGTTAAATTAGTTTTTTGTTTTTTCGTTATATATGTACATTTTTTATATCATTCGAGAATGAAAAAAAAAATTCTGGTAATATTAGAAATACAGTTTTTCATGATAGGACTATTAAATTAAATCTTACAAATAAAAGATATCGTTAGCTTACGCCCAATATTAATAACCTATCTCCAACGTCAATCTTAGATTGTTTCATACATCTATTCAACCTCTAGATTGGATAGATGTATGAAACAATCTAAGATTGACGTTGGAGATAGGTTATTAATATTGGGCGTTAGAGTGTAAACCTGCTATTTTTTTATTTTTTTTTCGTTCGAATCGACCTTCATTTTATATTTAGTAGAGAATACAAATCAATTTTCGAAATTGTAGTAACTTTCTGATATATAATACATATGTATATATTCATAGTTTTTAAATATATTTTTGTTTTCTATTAATTTGCTCAATCAGTTTAAACTCTAAGACAATTTTGAAATTTAACAAAATAAAAACACTGTATTATATTATTATTACAGGCTATGTATTGTTCAAATGTGAATGTAGACTCACTCCTGACCCTCCCCGAGCTTTACTTCAAACCTCAGTCGGTGTCTGAGCTGGTGTCGTACGTAGAAATAGTAGCAAATGCTGTACCAAATATGCCCGTTCTATATTACAACATACCCAGCATGTCCAAAGTTGAGAGTAAGTATTTTTTTTGGTTTATTTTTATTTAGGTTCCCTATCTAAATATTGCATATTTAGGATTTAAATGTAAGACGGAAACATGGAAGTGAGTAACCATTTATGAATTAGGATCGAACTTATAACCAACGTGTGTAGGCCGCTTTAAAAACCTTTCTTTTTTAATCTTCACACAGGCAGCAGGCAGCAGCAGGGTAAGAAGAGCGAATCTGTTGTTAAGGCAATCCGTTCCTTACTTTCCGCACAATTTTCGAGACATTGTGTGTATTCCCCTGAGTGGGAATTGAACCCACAACAGTCATGTGTACGTAGGACAGTGTCATTCATGGATTTACAATAATAAAAAAATTAAATAAACTTCACGCTTTATCCCGCGCGCAGCAGGGAGCCTCTAAATCTCTCCGTTCCCTACTTTCTTCCAAATTCTAGAGGCATTGCATGCTGAGTGGCAGAACTTAACGCCACGGTTTTCCTCTATGCCAGAGCCGAGATACAAATTTAAATAAATATTTCATATCCTCCAGTGGGGATCGAGCCCACAACTAGTGGCGTTTACAGTCGCACTTTGTACCCCTGCGGCACGACTGGCCTAAATCACAAAAATAATTTTATGTATACTCTATTTTTTTTAATATTTTCAGTAAACATGCCAGCGTTTGTCAAAGAAGCCACAGCACGTATTCCTAATTTTAAAGGGTTAAAGTTTACCTCCAACGATTTAAGCGAAGGCGCCCAAGTTCTTAGATCTTTGCAACATGGACAAGAAATGTTTCTTGGAGCTGACACTGTAAGTAAAATATATTCTATATGAAGATTTCTGATGGTTTAATGATATAATGAAGTATAATAATTCAATAATTTTCTTACCTATACCCTATTCAAGGAGCCGTGAGATAAAATCTACATGGATACGTCGATAGCAGTCAAATATAACAATGTAGAACTTAGGTTAACCTTTTAAGACTTTTTAGAAATCGAATATCATAAATGGCTTAAATTATTTTCTTAATTTTTAACTTACTAACTAACCTACTAACGCCAAACGCTATATAAACGGTCGGTATATATATATATATATATATATATATATATATATATATATATATATATATAAACGGTCTCTATATACCTCTTTCGCCTCGACCACTGTCAACAACCTCTTCACATATGCCCGGAGGGTCCACATGCTTTTTTACGTAACGTTCCTCCAGTATCTTTGATACTGTGTTTTCGAAGGTTAATGGAGGTCACTCTCTACCTCTCTTACCACTCACTTTTCCATTATAAATGTTCTTTGCTATTCTATCATCACTCGTGCCCAAACCAACTGAGCACGTTCTAGCGTGATACCGTCCGGTAGTACCTGCCAATCTGTGCGTCTCTTCGTTGCGGATTCGATCAGTCATCTTTTTTCATTCTTCTTCTGAAATACCCACGTTTCACATTACTTTTAATTTTCCTTTTTAAAGATTAGCTTCATCTTAAGCAAAAGAAAACTAGTGTTAATATAGGTTCTTTACATTCCGTTTAATTTTAGAGATATTGTGCGTTGAGCGCTGAAACTCAACGCCGTGCTGTCTTGTTTCCACAGCAAAGAGATGAAAATAACACATTCCCTTGGGAATCGATCTCACAACTGTTACATGGTGTGGTTTAGAGCATACTAAAAAAATATTATTTATCCATAGTTGCTAGCGCCGGGTGCACTTCTTGGGATACGGTCCAGTATAGGAACAACGTATAACATTTTTCCACGACTGGCTCAAGATATCCTTGATGCGATGGACAAAGCAGACATTGAAAATGCGAGAGTTTTACAAGAAAAACTCAGTGTGGCTATAGAAGCTCATACCGTTGAAGGTAAATATTTATTTATAATGGAATAATTATTATTTATTTTCATTATATCTGGGGGCGTGTTAAGACAATCCGTTCCCATTAAGACACTTCACTTCGCCAATTTCTGCTGAATTCTGGAGGCATTGCGTGTTGAGTGGCGGAACTCAACGCTGCGTTTTGCCTCGCCACCAGAACGAGGAAATGAAAATATTCAATATCATTTCCTCTATTGGGAGTTAAATCTACAACCTATCGCGTTTACAGTTTTAGCACTTGGTTCCCTTTGCCTACTGCTGTGTGCGGGGTACAGCGTGAAGATGATTTGATTTAGATTTTTTTTTGCGCGCATCGTGCAATATTAATTATTTAAATCGCATTTTAAGAATAATCTGAGAAATTTATTAATTATCAAAAATTAAAGAATTATAGAATTTATAGTAATTGTTTATTTGTGAAATTGTAGAAAAAAAACTAAATTTAGATATTGATTATTCTTATAATAATCTATTTGTAATATTTTAATTTCAAAATATATTTTTTTATGCTATATTAGGTCCGTGGGTCCCAGTGATGAAGGCTAGTATGGAATTGGTGACTGGTATTAAAGTGGGCCCCCCAGCTTTACCACTAAAGCCCATCTCGGAAGACGCCAAGAAAAGAATTGCGACAAAATTAAGAGCACTAAAACTGATCAATTGAATGTTATTTATGTAAAATAAATTTATTTTTTTGTACATCTTCTGAGCCTGACAATAATATTTTTTTACCATATAAAAAAACTTTGTTTTATATTAATATAGGAGCTAATATTCCTTAAAAAATAATTGACTTCAAATACCCATTTAATAAGTTTTGAGGCCGTCGTGGCGCACAAGCGGGTGTTACGCTAGTTGCGGGTTCGATTCCCACTCGGGGTAATGAATTATTATTTATTTCCGTAAGCGTTTAGTTCCTCCACTCAACACGAAATGTCTCGAAGATTCAGCGGAAGGAGGGGAAAGGAGTCTCTTGACACTAAGTTCCCTCTGCCTACCCCGCTATTTGCGGGAAGCTGAAAAAATAACTTAACATTTTTATTTCAAACCAAAGGTTTCAGTCCCAGTTAATAATTGTTTACAAATTTAAATTAAATAAAAATTTTAAATTAAAAATAATCATTAGATTACGAAAACGTTGTTGACCTACCCATTCACATACGTACGATTTAAACAATATATCGACAAATGTGGTCACTGATCCCATACATGTGATCATAAATCCCTAATTTACTTTAGTAGTAGATAAAGGCAGTGAATAAATGAGAAAAATGAAAAACTATTAACAATATTTATGATTTAATTATATATCTAATATCTTATGTTTTTTTTATTTTTTATATACAAATAGCATGTTGAAAAAACAGGTAAAACATTTAGACATCCATTAAAGTGAATCCATTCATTTTTAATAATAAATTTTAAGATTTTTTTATATATAACAAATTATATTTTATAATGTATATCTATAGATAAATGGATGAAAATAAACAAGAGAATTATATTTTATTTAACAGTATAGGTACTACGGTACCGTATAGTATAGGTAAGCGCTAGATTTTGTGTCGTGGAAAAGCGAGATTTTTATCTCTGGAAGTGTCAGTAACTTATCAAAAACATAAATTAGTTAAAAAAAATATATTTCAAAATGCGTGGAATAGATCATGAAAGGCGGGGGCACGATGTCCCGCTCAGAATGTTAAAACTTTGGGTATTCTTTATTTATTAAAATCAAATATATAAAATATAAATAAAATATTAAAAAAGATATTAAGCTGAAAAAAAAGCAATTGTAGGCAGAGGGAATCTAATGTTAAGACACACCGTTCCCCACTTTTCGCCGAGTTCTGGAGGCATTGCGTGTTGAGTGGCGGAATCCAACGCCGTACTTTGCCTCGACACCAGAGCGAAGAAATGAAAATATAAATGTAAGTAAATATTTTAAATCCTCGACTGGGGATCGAACCCATAACCAGTCGATTTTACAGACACACTCTGTGCCCCTGCGCCACGACTGGCCTCATATAAAACATAGATCATCAGATATTAAAGAAGATATTAAATAACAATTCACACTAATACTGGGTACTTTTATTCATTAGAAATTTTCGGGTTTCGGAGTGGGTTAAAACAGAAACACTATTTGATAACTTATCCAAAGCTTCCTCTTGTATGGGGCACGGCGTGAACGTTTCACAGTTGTACCCTTTCACACCTTTCATAGTTGCGTCTGTCAATGCTGTCGTGTTCATTATTGATGAAAATAATTTATTACTGAAAAGAAATACAAGAAAAGTTTATTTTTTTGTATGTATAACAAAAACGTGCTTTTTCCCACTTTCCTTTCCGTCAAATTTTAGATGAAGCAGAATTAAACACCGCGCTTTGTCTTGGTCCTCGCGCCAAAAAATGCTAATAAGACATTCACCCGTATGGGTTCCAACCCACAACCATCGTGCTTAATCGGATTGCCTGCTAGATATATGTAGGTACATAAAATACGAAAAAATATTTATAATTACAAATTCTATTCATTATGTATTTATATTAGTAGGCCAGTCGTGGCGCAGCGGCACGAGGTGTGACTGCAAAACCGACTGGTTGTGGGTTCGATCCCCACTCGAGGAGATGAAATATTTACTTAAATTTATATTTCCATTTCTTCGCTCTGGTGTCGGCGCGGCGTTGAGTTCTGCCACTCAACATGCAATGCAGAATTCGGCAGAAAGTGGGGAACGGAGTGTCTTAACACTAGGTTCCCTCTGCCTACTCTGCTGTGTGCGGGATACAGCATGAAGCTGCAAAAAAAATGTATTTATATTTACTTCATTATTTCTTTCCAAGTGTGTATAGAGTCGGAGTTCCTTGTCCTCTGACTTATCCAACAGGCTAGTCTTTCTGGACATCCGCCGCTGTTAACCATTAAATGTTCTTTCATGTTTAATATTGTCAAATCAGTCGGATTTTCAGCTAAAAAGATTTTTGAAAAGAATTTTAGAACTTTAAATAAATCATAAAATATATTGATCTGGTATTCTGCCTGTTAACCGGTATGTACGATTAAAATCAGCTTCACGCTGTATCCCGCACATAGCAGGGTAGGCAGAGGGAACATAGTGTTAAGCCACTCCGTTCCCCACATTCTGCCGAATTCTGGAGGCATTGCGTGTTGAGTGGCAGAACACAACGCCGCGCTTTGCCTCGACACCAGAGCGAAGAAATGGAAATTTAAATTTAAGTAAATATTTCATCTCCTCGAGTGGGGATCGAACCCACAACCAGTCAGTTTTACAGTCACACCTCGTGCCGCTGCACCACGACTGTTGACTCTAAAATATAGTATCTAATATAATAATAATAATAATTTATAAAACAAAGAGATCTTATAGCAATATATAAAAACATTTTTTATATAGACAAATATAATTAAAAAAGAAACAACAAACCTAGCTATTCCTATTTCAAATAGTTGCAAACATACAAAATGTCAGTTCTGTGAAAATCGGCAAAATTTAACTTTGGGGTTACAAAATAAAATTTTCAGTAATGCATTAATAGGACGGGACTAAATTTATCCGCTATCGTAAGTATACAGGTTGAAATACATCTATTTTTCTTATACTATGGTCTGTACTAGTTTTTTTATAGCTTGCTGCCTGCTTTGCTATGTGGGGAATACACGCTGTAGTCTAAGCAGCATAGCAGGATAGACAGAAGGAACCTGGGGACCTAATGTCAAGACACTCCGTTCCCATTAGGATACTTCCGTTCCCCACTTTCCGCCGAATTCTAAGGCATTGCCTCTATACGAGCTAAAGACAGAAATTTCGTTATGACTGTATGTTTCGTTATCGAGCATTAATCGTTTTTTTTTAAGCCGATATACAAAAAATAGTTTACAAAATAGTTTAAAAATATACGTACATACTGTTTTAATATAACGGTAGACTTTAACAAATATTAATAAAATAAAATAAAAGTCAATAACATTTTTTAAATTAATGCAGTGATGTGTTTGTGACCGTAATTGTTTCCTCTTTCCGTGCACTTTGTGAAAGAATATAATTTTGATTCATACAAAGAGGACACTGAAGAAAATATCCAAATGACTTCTAAGATAGACTTCTGATAAATACCGTTGAACTTGGCAGGTCATGGAGCAAATGTACCTGGTTGAGATATTCATAGACAAAGTCACTATTTTTGCATCTGATGAAGACGAAAATAGCGGAGCCGATAAGAAACTTATTATAAAAATCAAATTTGGTCCTAAAGTACAATTTATAATAAAAGAAGGACAACTTGCACTCAATGAAGATTTGAAAGATGATATAGTAGATTGTGACGAAAATGGAAGACGTAAATGGAGTCGTACTATAAGAGTTGGAAAGTCATATTTGTTTCCATCTTATCCAGACACAGTACTAATGATATTAAGCAAATTTCCTTTAGAGATTGAAGTATGGAATGATGATGAAAATGAAGTCGAGATATTTGTTGGAATAGGTACTATGCATTGGGATACTCAATTTTTCCATATGCTTAAAGAAACTGCCGAAGCTTGTAAGCTCCATGAGCCACTCTCCATAAAACAGAATACACCGTTATTTGCAGAATGTTGCTGTAAACAAGTTGGTGAAATATCTTTTATTCTCAGAATAAGTGCATTAGGAGACAGCATAATCACAGAGTTTCAACAACTGATGAAAGATCCGGATTCTTTTGTATTTAGAACAAATAAAGCCCCAAGTATGTTTGAATGTAAGAGGGTTGAGGGTGATGATCCAAATTTCTGTATGGTTGGTAGTTTATACGAGACAACTACTTTAGAAGATCCTACGATAACGAGCAATGCTCAGCAAAAAATTGAAATATGCACAGAACTGCAGAGCTGTGGTGTAGTAGGTGGAAAGGATGATTATAGCTGTAAGCATGATGTTGAAGATTCTGATGCACCACCTAAAAAGAAATATCCTATCAATAAAATCAGGATGGGTGACATAACAGGTCCTTGTGGCAATTCCAATTGCCCGTTAGCTCATAAAGTTAGGATGTATATAAGAAACTTGGAAGCGTACAAACGGGAAGCAGAAGGTAAAGTAACAGAAACAAAAGATGTTAATAAACGAAAGATTTGTGGCACGTGTGACTGTAAAGACGACCGTTGGCATCGTGATGAATGTCCCGAAAAATTAGACAAGGATGGTAAATTAAAGAAAGTCGATTGCACAGGATGCGGTGGAAAGGTAAAGGAAGGTGAAACTTGTGAGGATCGAAAAAATAAAATGTATGGCACAGGTGTTACGCCAAAATCCAGTAAAACGACAGTTGCGTACGTTTTTAACGTAACAAAAGTACCTGGCTTTAAAGAGTCCGTCTGTAGAAACAATTATACTGAAGAAAATGTCATGGCCAACTGTTATTCTCATACAACCGATGATAATGACTTAACGACATCCAAAGGAGGTTGCTGTTGTACTCGATCTGGTTGCACTTGGAAGCAATATGAACAAATAACACTAAATGAACCACAGATAAATCTTTCCACGAAGCCAAAACTTCCAGAAAAACCATTGCCAAATCAAGGTAATCAAGCCATAGTCTATAACATGGAAGTAAAAGATTCAAATCGCAAATTCGCTGTTTATGATTGTGTTGAAATTTCTGAGGATAAGGATTGTAAATGTAATCCTCCGAAGCCAGCACCTCCTTGTAGAACATTTGACTGTGATTGTTTGACTGAGATATCAAATATAGCTTCAAGGAAAGCTCACAAGGCTTTCTGTCCTTTATATAAACATAAACACAGCTGCCCAGTAACGATGATGCTGGAAGAGGAAGAAATGAAAAAGGCAGCAGATGAAGAAGATGAAGCTGAACCCTTGCTACCTTATGGTTTACCACCTATTAAGCTAGGACCATGTCCAGTACTAGGGCGACCATGCACAGTCCCAGATGGTTTTGCGAGAATGTACAAGACTGCAGCTATACCACCCCAACCACCAAGCTATAGCGACGCGGGCAAAGTTTGCTGCTCCAAGGAATATGAACGAATAAAGAAGGCAATTAAAGAATACATGAAATATGAGAAAGACGACGATTACAGATGTATAAATAAGTTTATTGTAGACACTGAGAGGAGATGCTGTGACAAAGAGCAAAAATTGCTTTCTCTCATGGGCAAAGGATGCTGTGGCGCTCATAAGTTGGCAATACAAGAAAAGTTTAAAGACAAATAACCAAATATCATTGATATTTTATTTTGTAACCCATTAGTATAACGTAAGATCAAAATAAATTTGTAACACCTATTAATTGCGTTTCATTTGTGTTATTGTACTATTAAAGAAAAACGTAAAAATAATTAATAAAATAGACAATTTTCTCCATCCAGGAATGTAATACAAAGCTAATGTCAAAGTTTCCTAATTTGTAAATTAATTAAATTTTTCTTTATTATTTTTGTCTAAACGATATATTGTGCAATATAAAAAATTTATATCGACCACCTAAATCAAAGCAAGACTGATAGAGAAATAATTAAAATTAAAATAGTAATATGTTTTTTTATAATAATATACATTCATTATATAATTAATTATGGAAACGACTCTAGGTGTTAAATAAGAATGGCGGAGGACGAAGACAATGATAAGAAAAAGAAAAAGAAATGCACTTCAAAATACAATTACACTTTTGGTGATATCCATCCAGGTATTTTTTTGGTTATTAACATCATTTTTATAGAGAGTTATTGTAATTATAAAACGATAAAAACTCTATGAATATTTGGAAGTATACTATCCTAGGGACTGTGGCCAATCGTGGCGCAGGGGCACAAGTGTGCAACTGTAATCGCTACAGATTGTGGGTTCGATTCTCACTCGGAGAAATGAAATTTAATATTTTCATGTCCCCGCTCTGGCAACGAAGCAAAGTGCGGCGTTGAGATCCGCCACTCACAGAATTCGGCGGAAAATGGGAAACTGCATTGTCTCAATGGGGACGGAGTGTCTTAACACTAGGCTCCCAAATTCCCAGTGCCTACCCTGCTATGTGCGGAACACGGCGTAAAGTTGACGCGAACGCGACAAGAGGACACTCTCGCCCACATCACAAGTCCTATCACAAACACTTAAAGTACAGTTGAGCGCGAAGCTAAGTGTGATTAACTGATCCATTTACATATGGCACAAAGAGAAGCCAATATTGACGTATTGAATATTATGCATACGATTGTACATAAGTTTATCTTACTATAACTGATATGATTGTGCAGGGGTCGTAATAGGTCACAAAACATGTAATCCCTTTTTGAAGCCGGGCTATCCAGTGCCCGGAGAAATGGGTTGGTTGTGGAACGCTTCAGATATACCCGGATTAAAGGTACATATATTTCTTTAAAATTGACTTATATATGTTTATTAAATGAAAAGCTAATATATTAATATTTCAAACAATCTTCTAAATAGCCTCGTCGTGGCTGGCAACCGGGCATAATTGGGAAGAGTGTGGCTAAAATTATGACTTTCAAATGTCCACGTGGCGGTCAGGACAAGGATAAAAGTAAAAAGAAGAAAAAGAAGGGTCGCACAGCAGGTGCGGACATGGGTGGTGGAGACTCGGAGCCAGACGAACCTTTAGAACCTAAGCCTACTTTAAAAGTGCAAAGAAAGGGGGACGTCTTTACGATACAAGTAAATACTTATATAGTATTATTTTACGTATACATATTACTATAGTACAAAAATTTTAATTGTTCCAGGTGAACCCATTAAAAGATTTGACAGAAATCGCACCAAATGAAGATCCATATGTTGATTGCGACCCTCTTATATTTAAAATTATCAAAAAAAGAAGCCCAGAAGAGCAAGCCAAAGTGGAAGCGAGGAAAATGGTCAAACTAAAGAAGCAACGTGATGCTGAAATTCGGAAAGCTTTGGCCGAAGCCGTGGAGGATATTTGTAAATGTGCCTATATGGATGTATACTGTAACGATCTGACTGCTATAGACAAAGTGATTGACAGCTGTCCAGCTTTCAAAGAACCAGAGTGTATATGTAAAGAAGAATCTTTAAGTTCACTTTCGAGCAATGCAACTTGGGATATCGAGTACACTCCGCCGTTTGGCTGTTTTGACCTTGCGCCTAGGAAACGTAAAAATTTTATACATGTGGAAACCCAGTACATTCCAGCTGATGCAGGAATAGCGGAAGTGTCAAAGGTCAAACCTAAAAGGTCGTGCTTGTCTTTGAAACCTAGAAGGAGGACGTCGAAAAAAGTTTGTTGTGGTCCGTGTTCTTAAATTACTTATCATAATTATGTTATTATAAAAATGTAGAGTAGCTAGTTTTGATAAATTTTGTTTGTTCAAATTAATAAATTTGGAAAAATTATAGCTCATGCTCTTTCAATATTTTTATAGCAACTAATTATAATTTAGTTTAGTTCCTTGTTATTTTATACGTAAAATTATGTATATGAAATAAATGAATTTGGTTATAACTATAATGCAACAAAAGCAAATATTCTTAGCTTAAATTTATATTTTTTAAGTACTTTTCAAATTTTAAAATAACATACCTCTCGAAAGTCTACCTCCGTGATATCCGAAGGCCTTATTGACTACAGGTCCAAAAACGCTAACGAAAAAAATTATCATACTGCCGAGCACCACCGCCATTGGATTTATGTTGATTTTAGATAGACTCTGAAAATATGAAAGGATATTTTTTAATATATTGGGTGAAATAAGGCCGCCCGTCTATAATAAAGAATTAGTAAAAAAAATTGATCATCTGAAATTCTTGAACGCGTCAGTAATTTGGCGTTAGTTACATAATATGTCATGTCAAGTCATATATATTCCCGTCCGACGATTTGAGGGTGACGTAAAGGAAGAGGAGGACTATATAGTTGTAAATGAAATCGTTATCTCGACATTCTCGAGCGTGGCTATTTTTTTTTTATTTTGAAGGAATAATTCAAGAATTTCCAAAAATATATAATCGGACGAATTCCATAAGTCGAATGAATAAAAAATGATCGATGAAGCTTAATACAGCTACGCTCTCACTTTTTCTCTATCTATTACTCTCTCACTCATTGATGAAGATGATAATTTTAAAAAGTACTCAACATTTTTTTTTTATAATTATGTTCTTATCAACACAAGTATTCTACTTCATACATACACTCTTTTATATACATACATGCTATTTCTTGAGCTTTTTAATTGATTACGAACAATGATTTAAAAAGAATATTCCTATACTAGTGGGCACGCACAGCTTCGCCCGCACCCTTAGGTTTGAAAAACCACAAAATACGTGTTTAATAAAATATTCTTAACAGTCAGAATTTATTTTTTTATAAAAATCGGTGGCGATTTAAAGATTTTTCCATATAAACTTTCGACCCCTTATGTGAACCCTTAGGGGATGAATTCTAAAAAACCATGAAACACGTGTTCAATGAAATATTTTTAAGAGTCTGAATTTCAAATTTTATAAAAATCGGTACAGATTAAAAATTTTTTCCAAGCAAACTTTCAACCCCTAATTCATCCCTTTAGGGTTAAAATTTTTCAAATTCCCTTCTTAGTGGATGTCCAGAATATGAAAATAAACGTCTACCCAAATTTCACATTTCTACCATCAGCGGTTACGGCTCTGCGCGCATCTTACCTCAGTCAGTCAGCACAAGTCCTTTTATATATATAGATTAGGAGTTCCTTCAGATAATCCTCAGATTATGAGATACGACGCACATCTAGGGTACGAAGATGAACAATATATATCTTAATCTGACGAACTTAAGTATTTCAAAGTGACGGAATTGTTTTTGCACATTCTAACAATGGCTGCGAGTTTGCGTCACATCCAAATCGTCAGATTATTATATAAGAGCTTTTTCTCAGGTTCACTTAAAATCCCCTTTTGAAAATCTGACGCTTCGATATTTTTTTCATTTTTTCATAATTCTTACTTACGGCCACCCCGAAATCACGAAAAGAGCGAAAGAAAATAAAGGATGTTATGAATATCTGACGCGCTCGAGTATGTCCATGCAAAACTTATTATTTACATTTTTGAAAATCTATAGCCGATCACCCCACCGATCAAAAGATATGTATTATATGAAATTTTTTTTCTTGTTATCATATAAGCTTCGCAACCCAATAGGTCTCTATGAAGCTCGAGTAAATCTCTAAACAAGTATATATTTCGTATTAAATATTATTATTTAATTATTAATTAAATATTCTTTTACTTAATATTTTACATCAATCGAGTTGACAAGTGTGTAGTTGGACGGAACTAATCTCAGGAACTACTACTACTATCCTGTTATATTCTGTAATATGCAGATTTCTGTAGAAGAAGGAGGTTATCAATTCAAATGTATTTTGTGTTTTTTTTTAATGTTTCCTAATTTTTATGTTAACCTCAGAACTTTTAATTGGGTGAACCGATTACGATGATTCTTTTTTTATTTGAAAGCTAGTACTTCTTGCGTGGTCCCATTTTAATTAAGTCCATTTCTGACAATGATATCCATAAGAAAAATACATAAGTCCTTAATTAGCATTAGGTATATGTGCGGCAAATGGACGAATAACTCAATATCCCACCTGTAAAACCGACTGGTTGCGGGTTCGATCCCCACTCGAGATGAAATATTTACTTAAATTTATATTTCCATTTCTTCGCTCTGGTCTCGAGGTTAAGCACGGCGTTGAGTTCTGCAACTCAACATGCAATGCCTCCAGAATTCGGCAGATAGTGGGGAACGGAGTGTCTCAACACTAGGTTTCCTCTGCCTACCCTGCTGTGTGCGGGATACAGCGTGAAGCTTATACACTTCAAGGGTAGTTTGATGAAAGTTTAGGTAGGTTATGATTATCAGATCCGGCAGAAATAGAAGAAGTCGGTTTTTTGTTAAAAATTATAACAGCTTTTGACAACTTACAAATCCAGGTAGGCCATATGCAGCAACTGCATCAAATGTTTTCGTGACTGGTATTTTTATAAATGGTATTGAAAAGTCCAGGCCAACCTAAAATGTTAATATTGAATTTTCAAAACTACAAATTATAAAAAATGTGACTACAAAATCGACTGGTCGTGGGTTTGATTCCCACTCGAGGAAAGGAAATATTTATTTACATTTACATTTTCATTTCTTCGCTTTGGTGTCAAGGCAAAGCGCGGCGTTGAGTTCCGCCACTCAACACGCAATGCTTCCAGAACTTGGCGGAAAGTGGGGAACGCAATGTCTTAACACTAGGTTCCCTCTGTCTACCCTGCTGTGTGCGGGATACAGCCTTATGCTGATCAAAAAGAATATATGAATATAACAATAGATACTTCTTACATTTTTTGCTCAGGATAAAAATTGAGCTTTTTGATTTTATTTACTAAAAAAAAAAAAACAAAAGTATATAAAAAACTTGTTTTGAAGCCTCACAAACAGTTTTCGAGGTAAACTGTATAAAAACAAACAGATTAATATCTTGGGCCGTTTGTAGTATATCACATACCATATCTAAAATCTATTTTATAATATGTCACTAGTCCTCGACTGCCATTTTGCATGGACTTTAAGACGTAAATTTTTTTTTTCTTCTTATTTATATAGAAATTTGCCAAATTAGAATGTTCTTGAGTAGATAAGTTTTATATGTACTTGTAGATTTATTTTCTTACAGATTAATAATCAAAATTATACTCACTTCAACATCCTCCCCTTCTGGCATAAAAGAAAAAAATCTCGGCCGCCTCGAACTCCTTTCATCGCAAGAAGCACAAACCAAAACAAAAACTAACGTATAAATAAAAAATAGCATTTTTCTAATAAAATTTAATAATAAAATATTAAATTAAAATATTTTTTATGTTTCTTCCTTCGTACCATTCGATGATTTGATAGTAAATGGTATTTTACGGTGCATTTAGAGGTACACTGTAGGAAACAGAAGTGAGTACGTTTCCTCGTATTGTTACAGTAAAATATAACAGCTTAGCTACAACCGTATGTGATATAGACCACCGAATATATAGACTTGGCAAAAATAAATTAAAATAACTAATTTTAAATAGTTTCTTAAATCAGCTTCACGCTGTATCCCGCACACAGCAGGGTAGGAACCTAGTGTTAAGGCGCTCCGTTCCCCACTTTCTACCGAATTCTGGAAGCATTGCGTGTTGAGTGGCAGAACTCAACGCCGCGCTTTACCTCGACACCAGAGCGAAGAAATGGAAATATATATTTAATTGATTTATTTTTTAAATAGTTTCTTCTACCTGTGTTTTGTGGGTTAGCTGGTAATTTGTAACTGTAGATTTAAATATCATTTACATGTATACTTGTACATGTAGTCTTCTTCTGCTTCTTCTTCTATTCTTTCCTAAATGTTGAATAACATATTAAAAATGTTAAAAATATATATACAGTATTTTAGTGTTATGAAAAGTATTTAGGTTTTTATAATTCGGTTAGATAAATTGTAGTTTTGGATTGCCAGATTTATAGGATTTTTGTTTACACGCTTTTATTTTAATAATTTTATATAAATTAAATATTGAATTCCCTCGAATGGAAATCGAACCCACAATCTTTGTTTATATTTATCTTATAAACTCTATCTATATACACAGACTTATCATCAAAATCGTAACGGATCGGTGTTCTATACATGAAAGATATATCAGAAAAACTATTACTGGGTGTAGATGCCCAAAACAATGATTAATAATTTTTTTTTCTGTCTGTGCTTTAACATTGTTCAATCAGAAACGGATTAACTGATTTAAATTCAGTTGTCATTATTAGATGCTGGCAAGCTTTCTTTAAAATTTAGTGTTTATTTCATTACATTCCGTTAATAAATAAAAAAGTTATATCAATTTCAATTATTTTATTTGACAAATATACTATTTGATAAAAGACTTATTTTAATTTGTTGCTTCGCCTGTCACACGCTAATCTCTAGAACTGTTGAAGTTAACGTCTTGTAGGTAAAGATTATTAAGCCTATGGTTGTCAAAATGTATAAGTATCTGCAAATATTGAGTGTTATTATATATTTTTTTATACATAAAATCAAAGAAACATTTGATTTGTATCTATAAGGTATACCTAAAATACAAAAAAAATAAAAATTTGCGTATGGTGCCTTAATAGAAATCGTTAATACACTTGCGGTGACGATTAATGTTTATATTTTAATTTTTAACATAAATAAAAATTTAGGTCTTCATTTTGGACACACTTTTTAACCGACTTCGAAAACAGGGGAGATTTCTCGATTCGACAAAATTTTTTTATTGGGTACGACTTGTAACTAGACTAACTTGTTAAAAAGTCTAAAAAACTTTGAAATCCAAGAATTTGATTTATTTTTAATAATTATGTCATCATGATACTTGGCAGTGACCTGTATACAAAGCTTAGGTGACAATACAATAAAATACTTATCATCATGCTGGTCTGATGATGGAGCCAGGACCTGAATAGTAAAGTTTTTCAGAAGTTTCTAATAAACCACTTACGTTTATGATTATATTATTTTTAGCTTCGATCACATTCTGTAGCACTCCATGTATAAGTACATAATAAAATAATTTTATAGTATTTTTAATGTAATAACGTCATATAAATCTATGAACGCCGATGGCACGCACGTAAAAGCACGACTCCCTGTCACGTTCCACCTGAGCCGAGTGTGCAAGCGAGAGCGGAACAAACGATAGAGAGATACGATCGGCTTGTTTTATTGTTACTTTTAATTAATCTCTATAATTTGAGTAAAACATATTTGAACTAACGAGCATATAAATATTAATATATGAAAATAATTATAATTTTTAATAACCTCCTTCTTTGTGCTGTACAAAATGGTGATATTTCAGTGATAATAATAATTCAATTCGTGAAAGTATGCAATTTTTAATCAATGTTTTGATTTTATAATGTCATCACGTAAAAATATCGTCCGCAACCCGACTTTATAAGTACAGGGGATCAGTATTTTTTTTAACTATATAATTTTATTATCTTACTCTGCTAAATGTAAATTTACATGAGGCCGTTCTAGCACAGAGGCATATGGGTGTGACTGTAACGCGACGGTTGTGGGTTCGATCACCACTCAAGGGAATTACAGCGTAGAGCCGATTTAATTCTTTAATTTTTTACTAGTAATTTTTTTCATCTATATAATTTTATTATTCTACACTTTGTTAAATGTTGCTTTACAATATTTTTATGGGGTGTGATCACCGTAATAACTTATTTAACTCGGACCAATTTGAATGTTGTCATTTTAATGGGCACTATACAAACGCCATAACCGAAACACCTTTTATTTAGAAAGCCATTGTTTACGAAATTGCCTTAAAACAACAAGCCTATCATGTTTTTTTTATAATTTTTGTTTGTTGCATAGAACATTAAAATTGATCTTGTTTATATACATACTACTTTTTATCTGCGGCTTTCCTTGTAGTCTAATGGAAATAAATATTAATTTTGTATGATACATGTATTCGTATATATGAGTGAGGCTAGTCGTGGTAAAAAGGTATGGCAGTAAACGTGACGTTGTGGGTGCGATAACCGCTTGAGAAAATGAAATATTAAATATTTAATTTTTTTCACTCTGATATAGAAGCAAAGCGCGGCGTTCAACGCCTCCACTCAACACGCAACGCCTCCACCATTCGATAGAAAGTAGGGAACGGAACGGAAGTGTCTTAATGGGAACTGAGTGCACAGTGCACTAGGTTTCCAGGCTCCCTCTGCCTACTCTATTATGTGCGAGATACAGTGATATGATATACTTCTTGAGGGTAGCTCGTTGAACTAAATAAAATCTTCAGTTTTATAATAGGAAATGAGAATGGGAGTTCCACAAGGATCTATTCTGGGCCCTCTTTTATTTCTGCTGTACATTAACAATCTTTCTTTTCTTATGCAAATTATTTATGTGATATTTTACTGTTCGCAGATGATACTTCTTGAATATTTAAAACTGACAGAAACAAAGAAAATTATAACGAAGTGAATTGTCGCATATTCTTCATTGGTATGACGTTAAATATATATTAATATTGAATTTGCTCTGCCTCATGTTAAAAAATAAAATTTTAGTCTTGTATTTCAAGGTGAAAAAATTAAAATTAAAAAACCAACATTGTTATTAAGTTAACTGTAGATTCTAAGCTCCAGTGGAATTCCCATTCTTGAAACATTTGCAGACAAACTCAGGTCGGCCGCGTACGCAGTCAGACAAATGAGACATTGATAGTACTCGATCGAGTTATTTTATTTTTTACATTTTAAATTGTTATTCAGTCGTGGCGCAGGGGCACAACGTACGACTGTAAAATCGACTGGTTGTGGGTTCAATCCCGACTCGAGGAGATGAAATATTTATTTACTTTTATAGTTTTTTTTCTTCGCTCTGGTGTCTAGTCAAAGCGCGGCGTTGATTTCCGCCACTTAACACGCAATGCCTTGGCAGAAAGTGAGGAATGAAGTGCATTAACTATAATGTTTATATACCAAATTTAGGAAAGAAAAATACTTTTTAGAAGACATAAAAAATTTAACGTAGCGGGATTGAAACCTGCACCTCTTGGGAACCGTCCAAGCGCTCTGACCAACTAAGTCATACGTTCTCATACTACGTCGAAATTCTTGTATGCTTGTTACAACATATTTTTATTGCTAAAAATTTTCCTTACAGAGATACTAGCAACAAAAATAAGTCTATTTGAATAAAGAATATTTTGAAATTGAATATTAGATTTGCTATATTTATCGCAGCACAATACATAGTTTTATTGAGCTAACATAAACTATTTTAAACTATTTAATATCAAAATTAAATAATCTGAGGTGGCATTGGTCTGTCAGTTGACATAATTATTATATAAGTTACCGTCAACGATTTCTCAATTGCCTCGCGTATTGCCCTGAATTCCTGCAGAATGGGCTGACAGTATCTTGCCCTCTGGTATGGTGGGTTTGACACTTCAGAGATTTTACGTCCCAGGTGGAAAAATGTTTCAAGTCGTCCTCAATTGACTTTAGAATGTTTTTTTATTTAAATAGAATGACCCGCTAGGCTATTACCAGCGGCAGATATTATTACATCAGGTTTGCTTGTCCTTCCCAAAAAAAAGACTTGAATTGAGTTAAGGCGAAGTCAATAACTTAATCCGCAAGACAAACTATACCACTATACTTCTAAACCAATACATATTATAAAACTGAAGAGTATGTTTGGTTGAAACATTGTTTATTGAGTGGCGGAACTCAACGCTATATCCAGTATTTTTTTTCTCACACTAGTAATGAGGCAAAGCGCGGCCTAGAGTTCTGCTATTTAACACGCAATGTCTTAATAAGTCAGCAGAAAATGGGAAACGGAAATGTCTTGATGGGAACGGAGTGTCTTAAAGAAAAAATAACGAAAAAGAAACGAATCTTTTATACATCCATTAATTCTCGATTATGCCTTGCTAAAATCTCTTCCTCGTACGATATCATCTCAGCGTGACGTCTAGTAAAAGCGGTTGTGTAATATAAACATATGACAATGGTGTTTCCCCATACAATTGTTCTAGAGCAAGCTTTGGAACCATTTGTATAAAGTATTGTGGCGGACGCGGAATCCGACAGTGGCATCCGAGGACTTGGAAGATGGGTTCGAAGATAATCGTGGTGGGTTTGCTGGTCGCGTGCGCAGCCGTCGACGGTAATTATAGGAATGATGGGTGCGTATTATAATATAAATTGAATTGTGTTTTTAATATTTTTTTTTTCTAATTTGATGTATTTTCTTGTTATTTTTTAATTTCAATATACGATTTATAGTAATTTAAATTTGATCCCAGATATGAATATACTTTTACTGATAAGTAATAAAAAAAAAACAAACGGAAATTATAAAATGTTTGAAAATTTGTGAATTTCTATTCTTTTTTAATATAAATATTTCCCTATATGATGTTACCAACAACCATTGCATTAAACTTAGATTAGATGAGATAACTGTATCACAATTATACAATAGCTGATTCAATCGACTTAACAATATAGGAATATGAATAGGTATATTAAAGTTAATATACCTATTTTATGAGCCATGGTCAACGGAATATGGAGAACAGAGTGTCTTAACATGTGAAGCTGAAAAAAAAATCAGCTTCACGCTGTATCCCGCACATAGCAGGGTAGGCAGAGGGAACCTAGTGTTAAGACACTCTGTTCCCCACTTTCTGCCGAATTCTGGAGGCATTGCGTGTTGAGTGGCAGAACTCAACGCCGCGCTTAACCTCGACACCAGAGCGAAGAAATGAAAATATAAATTTAAGTAAATATTTCATCTCCTCGAGTGGGGATCGAACCCACAACCAGTCGGCTTTACAGTCACACCTCGTGCCGCTGCGCTACGACTGGTCTCAAAAAAATTGTCATATTAAACTTATAAAATATATCTCATTAAATAAAGGTTTCTACCTAGTACCGGCTACCAGAGAACTGAGGATCAGCTGGCAGAGCCCTCGTCACGTATAGATAAGGACCGTGATGAGAGAGACAATTCAGACAGGACGCAACGGTTTGGAATATCAGGATATGGTAGCACTGTAAGCATGGATAGAAATATATAGATTTTGGATTCAAGCTATCCCGCATGTAGCAGGGTAGTTAGAGGGAACCTAGGTCCTAGTAAGACCTAAGTAAGACTCTCTGTTCCTTGCTATCCACTTTTGTTTTCGAGATATTGTGTGTTTAGGTGGCGGGACTCAACGCCGCGCTTTGTCTAGTGACCAGTGCGAGGAAATGAACCTTGCGTTGAGTTTCGCCGCTCAACACGCAATGTTTCCAGAATTCGGCGCAAATTGGGCAGCGGAGTGTCTTAACACTAGGTTCCCTCTGTATACCCTGTTACATGCGGTATCCTATCGTGAAGTAGATTTTTTTTAAATAGTTAACGATATCCTTTGATGTTTTTTTTATTTTGATAGGGTCCGTATGGAGGATCCTCACCAGGTATCTACGGACCAGTTAAGATAGACTTAGGTGGAGTGCTTCTAGGCTCTATATTAGGATTTGGGGCCGTTATAATACTACCCAAAATAATCAATGCCTTTAGTTATGGTTACGGAGGATATGGAAGAAGTAAGTTTCATTCATAAAAAAATTATATTTAACTTTTATAGAAATGTAACGATATGAAAAGAATTATAAATACTTATCTGTTTTAGTATCAATATATATTTTTTGTAAAGATATAGCTTACTTTAAATTTTGAATGTACTCAATTTAGCATTTTATTAATAGGTTACGTTTTTCAAAAAAAAAAATTACAGTATATTCAAAATAATATCAGTATATGTAGCTAAAAAAGTATGTAAAATACAAAAATAATAATGTAATATTACATTTCTCTTCAAATCCAGGCGTAGATACAGATCCAGGCCAAGTTTCAGACATGATCAATCAGTTCGACGAAATGCTCTCCCGGTACAATATCGATGGAGGTTCCTGTGTGCGTCGTCTCGCGTGCGCACACACACAGCTGGCCAGTGAGAACACTGTAGCTGGTAACGCTACAGACTTTGACTTACTATTGGATAGTGTATCGAGGTTTGTTTTTTAATCTATACTTCTATACTATTATATAAAGAGGAAAGATTTGTGTGTGTGTATGTTTGTAGTGGATAGTGTGTGATAACTGTTCTGGTTTTTTTTTTCGAACTTGAGGTTAATGCTGTTAGCCCCATTGGCTTTTACAGCGACACCGGGTGGGTAGGGAAGAGGGTACTCTGTCCCAGAAGAAATGCAAGCACTACCTGGCTGCTTGAGAGGTGCTGTTCTGGAGAGTATATTTAGTAGAGAGAGAAAGTGCCTGTAACAAATTTAACGGTGCTTTGAGAACGCGAAACGTCAGCATAGCTGCGTTTGTTTGTATACAGTGCAGTGTTGGGACTGATGAAAGAAAGACTAATTTTGTAGATATGCGATCTCTTTATAGGATATGTAGGGATACATATCCTAACAGCAGGTTCTAGCAAGGACGTTACGGTGAAGAACACGCCGATATGGGCACGTGAGCAATATGGGCACGTTGAGCGAATAAGTGACGAAAGAGTGGCAAAAATAAATTATGAAGGCAATTGAGTGGTAGCGTTTGGCACTCTGTTCTCCCTGCTATGATACAGCGTAAAGCTAAAAAATATAAGTATATAATAGTCACCTTTGACATTTTATCTAGATTGAATAAATATATGATTATATATATTATCATCATACATTCAAAACGAGTCGCACGGTGTGCGGCGGCGATAGACGACGGACAGAGGACGTTGGCGGTCGTATTATTAATTCACTAGCGGCCCGCCCACGGCTTCGCCCGCTTAAAATACATGATTATTGATTTAAGCAGAATTGATTGACAACTATAATAAAATAAAATAAATAAATAAATCAGCTTCACGCTGTATCCCGCACACAGCAGGGTAGGCAGAGGGAACCTAGTGTTAAGACACTCCGTTCCCCACTTTCTGCCGAATTCTGGAGGCATTGCTTGTTGAGTGGCAGAACTCAACGCCGCGCTTAACCTCGCCACCAGAACGAAGAAATGGAAATATTAATTTAAGTAAATATTTCATCTCCTCGAGTGGGGATCGAACCCACAACCAGTTGGTTTTACAGTCACACTTCTTGCCGCTGCGCCACGACTGGCCTTGTTTACTTTATTGTATAAAATATTGTATAATAGTGCTTCAAAAATATATATTTTTATCAACAGTCATATAATCAAGACGTTTCGAATGTCATTCTTTAGCCAGGGTCATACCAGCGCGATTTCTATATAACATTCGCTGGCAAGCTAATGCCTTGAGTTCATTCAAATGACGATAACTTTTTTTTTAATGAACCGATTTTGATGAACCAAACTTTAGAACCTAAATTGAGTTAAAACAAAGCAATTAGTGAAATTTTCAAGTAAATCGGTTCAGTAGTTTCAGAGAAAAATGCGGACAACAATATGTCGACAGACAGACAGACAAGAAATTCAAAAAAATCTTTTTGCTTTCTATTAGTCTTTTTAAGTGTCCCTCTATCCATTTCAGTCAAAATTACTAAATGTACAGACAAAATATTTTTACTGTCTTATTATATATAGAGACTAGCGGCCCGCCCACGGCTTCGCCCGCTTAAAATACATGATTATTGATTTAAGCAGAATTGATTGACAACTATAATAAAATAAAATAAATAAATAAATCAGCTTCACGCTGTATCCCGCACACAGCAGGGTAGGCAGAGGGAACCTAGTGTTAAGACACTCCGTTCCCCACTTTCTGCCGAATTCTGGAGGCATTGCGTGTTGAGTGGCAGAACTCAACGCCGCGCTTAACCTCGACATCAGAGCGAAGAAATGGAAATATAAATTTAAGTAAATATTTCATCTCCTCGAGTGGGGATCGAACCCACAACCAGTTGGTTTTACAGTCACACTTCTTGCCGCTGCGCCACGACTGGCCTTGTTTACTTTATTGTATAAAATATTGTATAATAGTGCTTCAAAAATATATATTTTTATCAACAGTCATATAATCAAGACGTTTCGAATGTCATTCTTTAGCCAGGGTCATACCAGCGCGATTTCTATATAACATTCGCTGGCAAGCTAATGCCTTGAGTTCATTCAAATGACGATAACTTTTTTTTTAATGAACCGATTTTGATGAACCAAACTTTAGAACCTAAATTGAGTTAAAACAAAGCAATTGGTGAAATTTTCAAGTAAATCGGTTCAGTAGTTTCAGAGAAAAATGCGGACAACAATATGTCGACAGACAGACAGACAGACAGACAGACAGACAAGAAATTCAAAAAAAATCTTTTTGCTTTCTATTAGTCTTTTTAGGTGTCCCTCTATCCATTTCAGTCAAAATTACTAAATGTACAGACAAAATATTTTTACTGTCTTATTATATATAGAGACTAGCGGCCCGCCCACGGCTTCGCCCGCTTAAAATACATGATTATTGATTTAAGCAGAATTGATTGACAACTATAATAAAATAAAATAAATAAATAAATCAGCTTCACGCTGTATCCCGCACACAGCAGGGTAGGCAGAGGGAACCTAGTGTTAAGACACTCCGTTCCCCACTTTCTGCCGAATTCTGGAGGCATTGCGTGTTGAGTGGCAGAACTCAACGCCGCGCTTAACCTCGACATCAGAGCGAAGAAATGGAAATATAAATTTAAGTAAATATTTCATCTCCTCGAGTGGGGATCGAACCCACAACCAGTTGGTTTTACAGTCACACTTCTTGCCGCTGCGCCACGACTGGCCTTGTTTACTTTATTGTATAAAATATTGTATAATAGTGCTTCAAAAATATATATTTTTATCAACAGTCATATAATCAAGACGTTTCGAATGTCATTCTTTAGCCAGGGTCATACCAGCGCGATTTCTATATAACATTCGCTGGCAAGCTAATGCCTTGAGTTCATTCAAATGACGATAACTTTTTTTTTAATGAACCGATTTTGATGAACCAAACTTTAGAACCTAAATTGAGTTAAAACAAAGCAATTGGTGAAATTTTCAAGTAAATCGGTTCAGTAGTTTCAGAGAAAAATGCGGACAACAATATGTCGACAGACAGACAGACAGACAGACAGACAGACAAGAAATTCAAAAAAAATCTTTTTGCTTTCTATTAGTCTTTTTAAGTGTCCCTCTATCCATTTCAGTCAAAATTACTAAATGTACAGACAAAATATTTTTACTGTCTTATTATATATAGAGATAGAGATAAGAGATAATTTTGTTAGGTCTTCGCTTATTTGAGTAGTAGATTAGTTAGATTTTTTAAATTTCTTGGTTAAGTAATAGTTGGGTACTTACTTTCTTTTCTTTTATTCTGGTATTAATATATGTATGTATGTACAGACCAGTCGTAGTGCATTGGCATGAGCGTATGACGGTAAACGTCGTAATGTGGCGCAGGGGCACAAGGGCAGGCAAACCCTTGTGCCCCTGCGCCATGACGGCCGCGAATGCGAGGGTTGTGGGTTTGATCCTCACTCTTGAGAATGAACTAATATTTATTAATATTTTGATTTATTCGCTCTGGCACCAAATAAAGGCCCGGCGTTGAGTTTTGACAGTCAACACGCAATGTTTCGAAAAAAATCGCCGGAAAGTGGGGAACGGAGTGTCTTAGCACTAGATTCCCTCTGTGCAGGCCTACTCTGCCGTGTGCGGTATACAGCGTGAGGCTGATTTTATATTATTAATGTTGGAACAGATACGGTGCAGTGGCACGAGTGTGTGGCTTTAACGTGACAGTTGTGATTTCCATTCCGAAGAATTAATTATTATTTATTAATATTTTCATTTAAGCCTGCGAAAAAGGGAAACGGAGTCCTTAACACTAGGTGCCTACTGCTTACCCTGCTATATGCGGGATACAGCGGGAACCAAAAAAATTATATACTAATTATAAATTTTACGTTCACAGCAATGTGCTAGTCCGTCGGATGTTAGACGGTACGTCGATCTACGAAGCGATGTCAGCCGGCCGCTCCCTGGACACTGACTGTCAGACACTTTACCCAAAATGCAAGTTGGACAAGAAAACTGTTGTTAAAATGATAACACAGTTAGTGCCGTAAAACAAATACCTATATATTTGATAAGAATAATATGGGGAAAATTTAATTTTTTATTCTTTTTTTTTTTTTTTGTAAAATTGTCATATATTTTGAATGTAATTCAGTTACAGATAACTGAATAAGTGTATTAAATAATTATTTTAATATCTTGGACTTTTGGCATTTATTATCTGTTTTAGTTTGTCAATGGTGTTCATTATTATATTCTTTGTAAATTATGTTTCATTTTTTATTAGTGTTAGGTTTAAAATGTTAATGATACTTTAATGCTTCTAATAGTACTTTTTTTTTAATTTGTTTCTTTTGTTATAGTGTAAACAAACTTTTGCAGAATATTAAAATAATATAGAACTAAAAAAATTTTGTGTTTATTTCAGTAATCATCTTTAAAAAGGGTAGATTAGAGTTTCATTTAAAGATGATTAATATGGTATGTTACTGTAAACATCACTTTTGAATTTTAAAGTCTTATTTTTACTTATTAAATTCGACTTTTTAAACATAAAATTAATTGTATTCCTTTTACTAGCTTCAGCTGTGAAAGTAATCTTTGTAATTTAGTAAAAAATGTTATCCAGTCAATATCTTTTATATTGGACTGGATAGCATAAAATGATCTGGAAAAGGTGAAAGCAAAATAAAAACAAAATTTACAAATTTAACAATTTTATTTAAATAAATCACCAAACCTACCTACGTCTGATATGCTCAGCAACTCAATACTCGAATATTGGCATACATTACATTGCAACCATCATTTACACTGCCGATGTTAAAAACCACTCGCGTTGAACTAAAACTGATTTAAAATATATTTATTTAGGAATAGAATGATCTGGAACAAAACTTCTAGAAAGTAATAGCTGTTATTTATAGTACGGCCGATGAGTCGTGGTTGCACTGAAGTTAGATGTAGATGGCTGTGCAGATTTGAGTTTATAATTTTTTTTTGCGCAAAAGTTCATAAAGCCTACTTCAGATCGGCCACTACACATCGACCGTACTATAACGTTACTTAACTATCCATTATCCAAGCCATACATTTCATTATCCAATGAAAATGGATTACTATAAATTAAATGCATTTGAGCATTATTTTGGCAACTTTGTTTTGGTGGTCCTTAGTGACCCGTGATAGTGATAAAAAGAGTCACAATATGTTTGTAAAACTGTGATACAGTCACCAAAACAAAGCATTTCGAGTATTCCGCATGACGTCATTCCAAGAATCATACGAAACGGAATTTTAAAAAAATCTTTTATTTTATAAATATAGGCTGTCAAAACGGTATCAAAGAGATAGTAAAACAAAAAAAAAGTGGAAAATTATGACTGAATAAAAATTATAATGTTTATTTGTAAAATTTTAAAAGATTAAAAATATTATTTTTAATTACGACAACACTGTTTACGTTGTAACTGACCTTAAATAAAAAAAAACATGTGAAATCATAAACATACACCATTTCTGACGGCCTCGAACGAAAAGTACCCACAAAAATATCTTAACATTAACTCGACTATCGTATATACTTAGAAAATATCTAAATTCGCGAATATATGTGTATATAAATTCGCTCATTATTGCATGTTAGACACAACAGCCTTTGAGCACACTATTGTATCCAGTTTAATATTCACAATTCTTTTGGAGATTGATGGCAACAGAAAAAAATCTACAGCAGGTCCTTATCCTTGTATGTCGCTATAGACCAGGGGTTCCCAACCTTTTCTTGATCAAGGACCACTTTTATAACATTCTTGGTAGCAGGGACCACTATGCATGTAGGTATATTAAAAATTAACTGTGATAATTAAACAGAACCTTCGCCTCACCATCCCCAGTCATAAAATTAAAATTGTTCGCGGACCACTTTTAGGCTTTTGCGGACCACTGGTAGTCCGCGGACCACCGGTTGGGAACCACTGCTATAGACCAAACCATTCCAAATAAAATGCAATCTCTTCTTTGAATCCTATTAGTTTCAAAGAACAGCCTAATGCAGTTTCAATAATAATAACAAGATGGAATTTGTTTAGGTTACATTTTGGTCAAAATATTTAAAATAATGTATTTTTCTTTTAAAAAAATGCTAAATTTACTAATAAATTGCTTTTATTTAAAGAAAATTGTAGTAAAATATATTTGAAAAAATAAGAGGAAAATACTAGTAGTTCATTTATTTAAAAAAATTCTATCCATAGCGGCATCTAAGGATCATTTCTGTATATCATACTTTGCGGTTTATACAAAGCTTATAGCCATATGTTATTATTTAAAATTAATAGATACAACTATGTCTGTTTGTGACTGAATAGTTCCCTCATTATTATGTACTAAATCTTAATTCTTAAATTGGTACTATTTAATTTAATATGAATTGTACATAAATGTGAAAAAACAAAGAATTGTCATATATACTTTAAATATTATTAATAAAGGGGGATGATGGCAACAGATTATTAATAATTAACTAAATAATTCCAATATTAACAGTAAATGCGTAAGTCCTTATATATAATAAATGTAATTATATAAAACTATAACTATATAAATATTTGTGATGGCTAAGTTGTTTTTGAATTAGTATTTCTTATATGTAAAATAAGTACTACTGATTTTGAAAATGTAATAAAAAAAAACATTATTATCATTAAAATGAATTCATTATTGAAAAAAATATATTAAATATCAACCAATGCACACAATAATAGGAATTTGGAAAACTATCGCTTTTAAGAGATTTACAATTCCGCCATTTTGATTAAAAAAAAATACACAGTGAGATGTCTAGTTACTTGTATGGTTATTTATAATAAAATTTTTGTAAAATTAAAATGCCTGAGAATTATATTTTTTTCGCTTCACGCTGTATTTCGAACATAGGAGGGTAGGCAGTGGAAACCTGGGAACTGTTTCCTATTCAGGTCATAGATGTAAATAAAAAAAAAATGTGAAGTACCAATAAATACAAATTAATAATAATAATTCATGAAAATTTTAAGTTTTTATAGTTACATACGTAAAAATAATAAGTAACTTATAATAATTATTATAAGGAAATAAGAAAATTAAATTTCAAATTAACATTCTTAAGAAAAGTGTAAAAAAATATTTATATAAAAAATTATTGAGAATTATTTATACAAATTATTTTTCATAAAAATTAAGAAAGCGCCAAACACAAATACGCAGGTTTATTACTAAGAAAAAATACATATTGACTTGGTTCGTTTTTTTTAGACTGTGGTCTATAAAAAAAAAATTTGTAAAGTAGCTAATGTACAAGCGAACATACATTTTTTGAATTCGCGCAAATATTTACAGGCAAAGGTCACTGAGTGAACGGCCTTGAATTACTCCATTGAAAAAAAAAAAAACTTTAAATTAGAAGAAAAATGTTACTCATTTAATATCATTGTACTGTGATGTTCAATATAAATGACAAATGTTTAAAATAATATTTAATATATTCACTTTATATGGAAGTGTTTATATTGTTTAATGTCAGTTTAATTTTTTTATTTGACTGATGGTATAAAATCTGTATCATTATAAGCAAAAAAGTGTTGTCATTAATTTCCCTGTTCACCGAGTAAAATATTTTCATTAAACTGAGTGATACTATGAAATAATAGGTTTTATAATAATCTTCTTTTTCAATATTTGTATCCACGCGAATTATTAATAATAACCATCCAAAACTAATAATTTTGGATGTTAAGGCATTATTGCAACATTTTATGTCGCTAGTTTAAACAGAAGGCTCGAAATCACATATATGTATTTATATTAGGATCCTACATAATCTAAGTACTAGAACTTATTTCACAATGGGCAAAGGGAACCTAGTGTTAAGACATTCCGTTCCCCACGCATCGCCAAAGTTTCGAGACATTGCGTGTTAAAGAGGAAATAACAATAATTAATAATTGATATTAATTATTATAATAGGGTATTTTTTTATTAAAAGTACTGTTGTAAAAAGCGTTAAAAAATGTACTTAAGTTGAAATATCCATTAATACGATGGTTGCCTACTTTTATGAAATACGGCGTTAAGCTGCGGCATCAAGACTTAAGCAGAAAGTGGAGAACGGGATTACATAGAAAGTAAAAAAAAAACCACTTTTAAATATTAGTAGTAATAATGATTGAATAGGAAGATTAAGTGAAATGGTCAGTTTCATACTAACATAAAAGTATTAAAGTATGTTTATTTATTTATTTATTATATATTTGAAATATACATACATCATTCTATTACCAGATAGATGCTACTGTCACTTCCATTTGACAGTGACTTGACAGCTGACATTTGATATTAAATGACTACAGTTTGACATACGATCACTTAAAGGCATTTTACCCAACTATTTTACCGTTAAAATGTATAATTATTATAAACAGATAACTATTGACATTTAAATATTATTAAAAATAAAATTACAACAGAACATGTGCAAAGTTGCATATCCATTTCATTGACGTTTTGACTTTGACAGTTGTTTTTGATATTTGACAGACGAGTGTTGCCAGTGGGAGGGTTTTAATCGGTGTAAATGTAGTCGTAAGCCCCGAACCCTGGCAAGGTGGGCTTGGATCATTGACACATCATGCTTACTAGTGAATGTGCGTAAGCCATAGGTTTAACGTCGGGATGTGGCTGAAATATAATATTGTATTGTTAATATATATATTCATATTTATTATCTTTATTTAAATTGAATTAAAAATATTTCTTATTAAAAAGAAAATATATTACAAGAAAAATAAATGATGCCGTCGTGGCGCAGCAGCACAAGCGTGCGACTGTAAGCGCGACGGTTGTGGGTTCCAATAAACTGTTAAGAAGAGTGAACAAATTAAAACTAAGCAACTCTTAAAGTACTTACCACAGCTTCATAAGTAGTGAAATTCGGTTTAAGGTCCTTGCCATTCATTGTGATGAAAGCACCGAGGTTGCCCATTGTGTCACTAAAATTAGTTATAAAGAAAATTAAATGCCTGATTCTATTTTGTATTACCACTTTTTTAAATTTTGTAATTAATAAATTTAGAAATCTAAACTAATATTATAAATCTGGAAAGTTCGCTTGAACACTTTAATCATGGCAACTGCTGCTATATATATATATATATATATATATATATATATATATATATATATATATATATATATATATAGAGATAATAATAAATAAAAATAACATTTTTTGAATTTGAACCAGCAGTTGCCCTATATATATATATATATATATATATATATATATATATATATATATATATATATATATATATATATATATATATATATATATATATATATATATATATATAATATCTATATTTCATCATAAATCATTATCAGCGCGATATAAGACAACATTTTTAATAATATCTTTTTTGCCTTCAAATTTTCTTTCAGAGGCACAATTTTTACAAACAGTATATTTCAAAATTAGGAAAAACCCATAAACCTACCAATAATTGGGCGCAGAGAACACTGTAATACATTTCCCGTCATGCGCTACTTCATATCCATCGTTTTTGACTTCATGACTTCTTATTATATAGTCTAATTTATTTCTATTCAAGAATGCCGATGTGACGTCGGGTCCGAACTGGCAACCAACGCCTCGTCTTGATGGCGCTCTGCCGTTCATTGGCTGCGGATCGGACCACAGGAGTTCACACATTATACCTGAAATATTAGAAAATATTTAGAAATATAAAAAGGAGAATTAATTGTTTCATCACTAATCTCCCAGGCCTCTCCCTTGAGGCGTCGTGGCGCAGCGGCACAAAGTGTGACTGCAAAACCGACTGGTTGTGGGTTCGATCCCCACTCGAGGAGATGAAATATTTACTTAAATTTATATTACCATTTCTTCGCTCTGGTATCGAGGTGAAGCGCGGCGTTGAGTTCTGCCACTCAACACGCAATGCCTCCAGAATCCGACAGAAAGTGGGGAAAGGAGTGTCTTAACACTATGTTCCCTCTGCCTACCCTGCTGTGTGCGGAATTAATTTTTGAATTTAATTTATCACCAATCTCTATCTACCATACTAATCTGTATCTTCACGCTGCGAACGTAGAGTTAAGACACTCCCTCACACACTGCTCAATTTTAAGAAACTGTATGATGAGTGGCGGAACTCAACATTGCACTTTATCTACTCATCAGAGTCAGGAAATGATAAATGATATAATTTACCCCACCGAATGGATATCGACTCCACACCTGTCGCATTTACACAAATAAAAAAAAAAGCCTTAAAAATTACTTATAACATAAAACTCACCGTCTTCCGGCGGCTGTTTATTCCTATCGACGTTTCTAATATCATCCAGAGTGACGTCATCCCTCGAGAACAGCCCACCGTGCATCACCAGCACTCGACTATTGAAACAATGGGCCAGAGGCAACCAATTGTACAGCTCCGTGAACAGATCCGCCATTTGGGAGGTGTATTTCGATGTGACTTCACCACGGAATCCGTATACTCGGTTCATGTCCACGGTTTCGTGATTACCTGGTAATAAAATGGTAATTTAGTAAGAATAGGGCGTTTTAAGGTTAAAGTGCTTAGGGGCCGTTCAAGTATTACGTAAGCAGTTTTTTTGCAATTATTGACCTCCAACTATGTCATCAAAAATAAGCAATCCTCTTAAAAATATTTCATTGAACACGTCAAAAATAAGCAAGCCCAAGACCCCCCTACAGTGCTTACGTAATACTTGAACGGCCCCTTAAAGCTGAATGTTGTTGCTCTGGTATATTACATTTTAATAATTAGATAAAATTTCATTTAATACCGGAGTTAGTCTCATATAATTCTTAGACAAATTTGAAAAGGAAAATAAAAAGATTATTTGCAAGGGTCCAAATTTTAAATATAACATGTATTTTTTTTTCACTACACTCTAAAAACAACACTTAAAAAAGTACATTATAATAAATAATAATATATACATAGATATTTCTCGCTTTAGTTTAAATTAAATATATGAATATATTTAAATACAATTGATATATTGTTTTTGTAACCTCGTATTAATGTAAAAAAAAATCTTTGCATAATACAGTACGGTCGACGAGTCGTGGCTCTAAAGTTAGCTATAAACGGCTGCGCAAATTTGATTTTAGGAGTTTTCTTACTTATTATTACTTTTTTTTCAAGTGAAAAATGCGCAAATCTTCAGAAAATCTAACTTCAGAGTGACCATGACTTGCAAAGTATGGTTTATTTGGTGTGTTATTCTAAGAAAAGCTTGTACCACATGCAGTTAATTTTTTTTCGTTTCCTCGTTGTATTGATCAGTAAATCATCAAGGCAATACTTACATTTTTGTCATAAAAAATATTTAAAAAATGAGGCCAGTCGTGTCGCAGGGGCACAAAGTGTGACTGTGTAGTCGACTGGTTGTGAGTTCAATCCCCACTCGAGGAAATGAAACATTTATTTAAATTTATATTTACGTTTCTTCGCTCTGGTGTCAAGCCAAAGCTCGGCGTTAAGTTCCACCATTGACGAAACGTGAGGAACGCAGTGTCTTAACGCTAGGTTTCTTCAGCCTACCCTCCTGTGTGCGGGATACAGTGTGAAGCTGTTTTTTTTTAAGATATAAAGTTTTAGGCTGTACAGATAAAGAAAACACACCAACTCACCTCTCGACATATAAAAATGATCAGGATACAACAATTTGAAGCTAAACAACGTGAATATACACTCCACACTGAAAGACCCTCGATCTACGAAGTCACCATTAAAAAGATATGGGTTTTTCTCCGATGGCAGACCGTTTAACTTGAAAATATTCATCAAATCGTAATATTGGCCGTGAATGTCCCCACAAACTGTGAACTTCTGGTCATCTGGCACTTTGATGTCGACTAACGATGGTTGCTTTTGGAAATATGCTTTAACGTCTATTAGTATCTGAAATTGAGAATAAATAAGTTAATATTGGTTAAAAAAATTATATTTTATCTGTGGAGTTAGTAGAGGTTTCAAAAACGCCACATTATTATGACACAAACGTGCTAGTGACTAGTGCTGTACTGGTAGAAGCATTACGCGTTGAGTGGCGGAGCTCAACGCCGTGTTTTAACTCGTTAGTTACAACGGGGAAATGAAATTCATTCCTCCAGAAATGAAACGAATTCACAGCCGTCGTGTTTCCAGTTAGACGCTGTATCGCTGCGCCACGTTGAGATTATAAAATGCCTCATAAAATAAGTTTATATTGATTTCAAGATAAATATTCTGCAGAATTTGTAAGGATTTTAAACACGTCATTTTAGCAAACAATATAAAAGTGCTAATAAAACAATGACGTCAAAAGTTAGTAAGTTTAGAATTATTAAGCAAAATTTATTGTATATTAATATTCAAATATTTTTTTATAAACGTTACCTATAATTATCAAAGTTATCTATCATTTAAGTGACCTTTATAGGAATGACAATGACCAATTACTATGGAAAAAATATTATAAGACATTGTTTTCTTTAGTTAGACACTGTATGCCGCACATTGCACACAAAGGGAACCTGGGAACCTAGCGTCAAGGTAAACCATTCAGGAGGTATTGCGTACACTGCGCATTGTGCACACTACTAAATAGCAAATAGTTGCTATAATTACTCCGTTTTATATCAAAATAGAGCACAGTATGGGATTATTATCAAATCTAGCTTCACAATGTATCCCTAGCGGGGTCCCTTGTCAGAGAGAACGGAGCGCCAAACTCTATGATATCTAAATACTTCTTCTTCTTCTGCCATTCTGTGTATGTATATCTTAATAACGAATTAGATCAGCTAATCTGACTTCGCATATCCTAAGAAGTGATCGCATCTCCACAGTATTCATCTTTCTTTCATTCTTCTTCTGTAATACCCACGTTTCGCTGCCGTATAACAGAGACGGTACCAAAACTGCATTGTGTACGGCCAAACGCGCATCTGTGCTGACGTTTCGCCGTCTCATTAATGCAGCTAAGGCTCTTTTAACCCTGTTACCGGCAGCAATACACCTTTCCGCTTCCATCTCTAAGGACAGAGCTACAAATAGCTATGAGAAGGTAAATCTGTAATAAAATGATAGATAGCTACCTTATAAGCATATTTTTTGTGTAATTTCTTCTGTTCTTTATAGTACTCCATTAATTCAGTGACAAATTTGAGTGTCACTTTGCCATCTTCTAGACACGGACCTTCGTATTCATCTTCGATTGCTATAATGTTATCATAAATTATACATAGTTTCGTTAAGATTTACATATTTTTCATCATTTTTTGATTGGATGATCGATGTTAAAAAAACAACGATGCATTATTATCAATAATAAATATCAAAGGAAAAATATCGATATTTGCAAATATCGATATTTATGAGGTGTCACAGGAATCGTGGATTATTTTCAATTTACTGAAACTATTTTAATTTCGTTTGTCCGTGTCAACAGAATAAATGATGTCATAATTCAATCAATTGATAGGGCTGCAGCAAAGCCGCTGCATGTAATTCGGGTAATGACATCGAAAAATCGATGTCTTCTAATTAAATATCGATATTTTTCAAACATTTATAAATCGTTCTGTTGTTGGGATCACGATAAGTTACTTAATTTTCCATATATAAAGACTAAAATAGGATGATTTAATTAAAAATATATATATAAAAAACGTCATACTCATAGCATCCAAATTGATGGAATCAGCGATATTCACTTCTTTTTTGTCCACCGAGATGGCCTTCTCGAATGCTATCTTCTTAACTATTTTATTGCACTCGTTGAATTTCATTTTTGCATCCTGATCATTCGGCCTCACTTTGGTTACCTAAAATAGAGAAAATATGTAATAAGTAATATGTAACATGATTTTTCTGAATATATTACACTATTGTAGCACAATTGAAAATTGGCTGGCGTTACGCTACAGTTATAAGTTTGATTTTTTTATTTTTACATTGTATTCCTCATATTTTAAGACAACGGAAGTCGAGTAGTGGGACTCAACGCTGTGACTTGTGTTATTAAAAGAACAAGGGAATGAAAAAATTTCAATATACCCAGCGGAAGTAGAACCCACAAGCGTATACAATTAATATTTAGTATTTTTTTCTTATGGCTGGGATCGATAAGTGCGTATTGGCGCACTGTTCTATTATCCAAGGGTTATATTACATATACATATTTGAAAAAGTTATCGAGATTTTACTCTTTTACAATATACATATATATATAAATATATTACGCAAAAACAACAGAACAGAACAATAACAGCTTTTACATCAGAATAATACAAATACTTATATACCTAAAGGTTTTGTATGATGAATTATTAGGTATAGAACAAAAATCTATAATATATTGTGAATGAAAATATTTTATTCGCTGGGTGCCATTTTCGTAATACATTGAACCCTAATTCAATAAATAAATTTTTACTTTATATACTCAAGATCTTATTATTATAAGTTCAAGAACTGACAACAACTTAACATAACATAAATAAAAACAAATTATTTTTTTAGATAATAAAAAAATATTTATTAATTACTAATTAAAAGAAATCAAATCAAGCATACTATGAAAGAAACATGTACAAAAAATTTAAGTATTCAAAATGAAATATAGCTCAATTTTAATGATAAGATAACCAAAATTTGATAATGCCATGGTGCCAGATTAGACTAATATACAGTTTATTGCTTATAACGTTTTTACATTTCACTTGGTTATATTAACAAAAAAAAAATAACTTTACACTTTAACCCTAGCTTTTACTGGTGACTGGGTGCATCATCTTAAAGAAATTCTGACCATGGCCACAACAGTTATCAATGGATTACTAGTACATAAAATTTATATTTTAATTTATTTTTTTCTTTTTGGTTTTTTAGATGTGTATTTTTGTGTTTTTTTATCAATTTTTAAATGGTAATAAATTGAAAAAAAAATAATAATTAAATCAATAGCACCTGATATTAACAAATTCAATCAAACAAACACTTCAGCTTTTAATATTAGTTTTAATGTAGTAGGAATGAGATTTAATGTAGTAGAATCAATGTCATAGTTTGTTTTACCAGTGCTTTAATAATTTAATTTATTTTTGACGATTTTAATAATGTGTAAAACACAACATTTATGGATGTCATGTTATATCTCTTATAGAGCTGGGTAGGAAAAGGGTGTTTCAACTTAGTGTTAAGATACTTTGTTCCCATTACAAAACTTCTTTTCATCAATTTACTCTGAATTCTGGAGGCATTATATGTCTCTCAATGCCGCACTTAGCGTTATTACCACAGCAGTGAACAAAAAAATATTAAATATTTAATCTTATGAAGTAAGAATCCAACCCACAACCAGCTGCATTTTTAGACACACACTTGTGCCCTTGCATCACAATTACTGTCAGTATGTTTTAAATATCTATCATCAACTTATTTAATGTAGAATTACACTATCTTTTAGTTCTCATTAAAAGTAGGAACAGTAATGTAGAAAAAATAAAACAATCTTTTATATAAAAAGAAAAAAAAACTTTCTTAAAAGGTTTAGATGTTGTTTGATGTATATTTTCAAATATAGTCATGTATTTTTTAAACATTTTTAAAGTGTTATTCCACACTTAGGACTTCTAAATAAGTATAGTAATGTATGTTGATTTAAATTTTTAATGTTAATTTGATTTAATTATGCTTTATTTATTTTATTGTTAAAATTTGTAGCATGTTAACTTGAATGTTAAATATACTGCTTATAAAAAACATAAGTAAAACGAGCACCACATAAGACTAAGAGGAATGAGGAAAAAATCTACATCTAAAATTAATAATTCTGAAAAACACCACATGTGTATTTACAACACTTTTGCATATGAAACTTCGCATGAAATGCACACACATAACCATATTTTTTTTACTTACATATTCAAAATCCTTAAGTGCTAATTTGTATTTTCCTAGGGACATGAACGCAGCCGCCCGTCTGTAGTAAGCCTTAGTGTAAAACTTATCTATTTCAATGGCTTTAGATGCATCATTTAGTGCATATCCAAAATTTTCTAGCCTTAAGTTGGCTATACTTCTATTAGCATAGTACACAGCATTATTTGGATTCTTTTCTATTGCTTTAGAATATAATTCAATTGCACCATCGTAGTGTTGCTCTGAAATGAAGGTTAGAATTTATCCAATTATAATATATAAAAATACGTAAGTCAACTGTATTTTATTACCGTAGTGTATGTAGAATGTGTTTAACTTGTATATCGTACATACTAATTAACATATTTATGTTAAATATAAAGAACACTCACTTTTAAACTGTTCATTTGCTTCATTTTTCAATTTCTCCGCCGCCTCTATGTCTTCTTGAGACACAGGGGCAGATAGATCCCCGTTATCAGACATTGTTTATTAACAACACGCACGATAAAATAAAACTTTTATATGCAAATATATCGTTTATTCATGTGAAAATGTGATTTTTATCACACTCAAAATTACATGCTATCCGCGAACCCGGAAAAATGATTTGATGGAATAATGAATGAACGATTTTCTGAATGACTGATTGATTTAAATGTTGCTACTTGTCAATGAAGTATTTTAATACTGACAGCTCTTTTTGTCTATGGTTTCCCGATTTTTTGCTGGTTTTAGCACTAATTAACTAATATTTTATGTTAATTTTAATGTTTTCTACTGTAATCAGCACATATAATAATAAAAATTATTATTAAATTTTTTTTTTTTTAATATGTATTTTTTTATCATATAGTTTAAAAATATAAAGTAGTTACTCATTGTATTGACTTAAGAATGAAATTTTATTTTTTCATGGGTTCTAATATGTGAGGCTACACTCAAAATTGGAGAGAACTTATATTGCACATATGATTAGACGACTAGCGATAGATTGTAATAAACCTTTTAACAATAAATATTAGTTAGCTTAATTCATATTTGACTTTTAATTATTTAATTGTTATTAATTTAATTCGGCGGAAAATTTGGAACGGAGTATCTTAACACTAAGTTCCCTCTACCTACCTTTGTTGTTTACGTAAAGCTAATTTTGTGATTGTTAAGTGTCTATATACATTGCTAAAGAATTAAAAAAATAGGTTATTTGAACCTAAATTACTTGTTTACATAGATATTTTAATTTTCGTCGTTCTGTTACTAGGCTAAGCGCGGTATTGTGTTCCACTGCTAAATATGCAATGCCTTAATGTGAATGGAGTGTCATTATAGTAAGTTTCTAGATTCCCTCTGCGTACGAAAAAATAATGAAATATTGTATATTTGTTTCCCTTAGAACTTTAAGTTCTATAAAAGTAACGTGTCTTAGACTATGTGAAAATTTATTGTGTAGTTATCAGGCCTTTTTTAACGTGAGGAGATCCTGTTATGGATACCGGCTCGAGTGGGGACTCCAGCGGGTTATGTGGGACTCGCGGACTGACAGATGTAGGCCGGACAAATACCCACTAAAACCTCATGGTGCTCCTCCTCGACCGCCACTGGCCGGGAGACACGGGGACAATAGTCGTCCGCGAAACGCGGCGGCGGTAGCTATCAGGCCTGGACATGACCTAGACTATAATTAATTTTGAAGACTGGCACACCTTATGTAGAATCATAGAACTAAACTTAACTTAGCTTCACGCTGTATTCCTAGGAAGGTAGTTAGAGAGAACGGAGCGCCAAACGCTACGGTCTCTACAAACCTCTCCTCCTTGTTTACTGTCATCAACCTGTTCATACATGCCCTCCGGCAGGGTCCTCGTGCTTTCTACGGTACCTTCCTCTAGTACCTTAGATATTGTGTATTCCAAGGGCGACCGAGGTCTCTCTACCTTTCCTACGTCTCTTATCGCTCACCTTTTCATCATAAATATAATTTGCCATTCTTTCATCACTCATTCATCCGACGTGGCCAAACCAGCTGAGAATGTTTTTCTTCATTCTCACCGTGATATCTTCGTACCTAGTACCTGCCATTTTGTGTATCTTTTGATTGCGGATTCGATCAGCTAAGTTGATTACACATCTCCTACGAAGAGATACCATCTCCACAGCATTCATTTTTCTTTCGTTGTTCTTCTGTAATACTCACGTTTCGCTGCCGTATAACAGCGTCGGTACCAACATGCAGCTGTGCTGACATTTTTCTCTCATCAAATCAGTTAAGACACCATTAATCCTATTACCAGGCAGAGGAAAAAGATCTGATTCATCCTTGGGTCTCGCACAACAACCTTTCGGATTTCTCTTGTATTTTAGCATAAACTTTATTACCCAAGCTAATCAGCTGATAGCCCTATGGCTTGCACAGTCTATATGTGGATTTTTGCTCTTATACAAAGGCACGATAACTGCACCTCGCCAATCGCGTAAGCCCTCCTCCGATTTCCAGTATAAATTACATAAAAGACAAAAACAAGTTCAAGACGCGTGGCACACCATATTTGATCATCTCGGCAGTAACTACATTTGCTTCCGTATCGAACTCTTAAGTTCTTTTATATTAATATTGCTATCATCTACACCAAGACTTACAAATCGCTGCACAACATGTGGTGTTTCTGTTAAAATTTCACCATCTTTCGAAAGCACCCCTGTCATTTCTACGGATTAGCGAGCAACATCGGGAAACACTAACTAACTTCACGCCAGAAAAGCTTCATGTTTTTATTGAAGTTGTTTGTTAATCTTTCATCTTTTTCTTTCTCTGACTTTTCACGCTTCATCTTTATTAGTACTGCCGTTTGGTGCTTTTGCTGCTTATGCTGTTTTTTTTATCTCTCTCATACTTTATCCCTACATGAGGCTTTACAATCCTGCCATGCTTTCTTCTTTCTTAATTCTTCAAATAAGAAAAATAATAAATTACATCCTTAGAAAAAGTTATTTAGGCATTTTTCATTGTCATATGTATATGTTTAACGTAATATCCGGCGAACAACCGACAGTCACGCAAACGAAGTTGCCGGTGGCCACTTGTAATATAATACAGAAGTATGTAAAAAAGAGATATAAGCTGTGTTTTGAGCCCATTTATTTACTAAGACAGACAAAATAAAATATTTAAGTTTTTCATAACCAGGTAAGGTATTCGTTAAAGAAATAAAAAGATTGTCGGTAATCTGAAATAATTTATTTAAATATATTCTTTATTGTGACATATTTGGTAGCCTATTGAAATTAATCATTGAGCATTTATCAATTATAATTTAATAGTGCTTTACACCTACTTTCTATAGAAACTTAATTAATTATTAAATTTTATATTTTCTATTACTATTACTAAATACGTTAAAAAAAACAAAACGCACATAGCATTTTGTCCTAAGCCTAAATCTCGATTAACAAATTAAAAATATACAATTTCCTGTCATGCATTTCGAATAATATACTATAGTAAATGTAAAATACTGCATAAAATCATAATAATAATAATACTGCTTTTAACTAAAATGGCGCTGGACGGTTCGTCGCAGTCGTCATTTTGTTCTACGCTTAAGAAGTAAGATTGATTAAGTTCTTGTCTTGTTTCGATGAGAGAGTTAATGACTTGAGCACCCTCAGGAAGAAGTGAACGCGTGCGACTTAACTTCCATACTCCAACTATAAAAAACAAATACATTTTAATTTCTAAATATCAGTTTAAAAACATTAAGTATGTAATATATCGACAGTCTTTAAGGGAAGGCGCAACACTATTATGATTAATGACAGATGTTAATCATAATGGCGTCAATATTTAAATAATATTCTTTAAATATTTGTCAATTTTAAAACGTACATGTATTTTTATAAAGTACTTAAAAAGTACTTTATAAAAAATTATACGGTTCTTTTTTTTACGCCGTGTCCCGCACATGTTATTATATTATTATACCCAAGTTATGAATTTAATACTATAAAAAAAAAATATTTTGTAAATAGAAATATTAACATTTTTTTTATCAAAAAATATAAGAAATGAAAAAAAATCAATATAAAATAAATAGAGTTTTAGTTATTGCTACTCCACAATTGAATGGAATTTGTCCACATTCATTAAAATCATACCCAAATCGGTAATGTTATATTCTTACTGATTTCACACGTGCAGGTAACGAAAGTTTTATATAAATTATTTCTATATTTAAAAAAAAATCCAAACGAACAAAGGAATAAAAATATGAAATATTAGATTTTTGTTTCTATAGTTAAATAAAGATATTACTAATTTAAAGTGAACGTACCTGAGCGTCTGTAAGGACCAACGTTGACACAGCTGTATGCTAACGAATACGACAAATAGTCGGTGGCGAGGACATACAACTCCATAGATACCATCTGCGGTTCGGGATCTAGAAAATTAAAAATAATAAAATAAATACTTTTTTGTGCACACAGAGAAAAATTATTCAAACTAGATTTTATTCTTATGTTTTAGCTACTTTAGAATCATTGTTTGTTGAGACTGATATATTTATTATTTACATTATTAACAATATATGAATAATACATATAAATCAAATTTCTTAGCAATAGGTAGTTTTATTGTCTTGGTTTTCTTTAAAAAACTTTAGCTATACATACATATAGACTTACCATCAGTAAATCGTATTGGTAGGTTAACAAGAAGCTTAGCGCTACCATCATCAGAAATAAGGGTAGCATTTCCAGGTACACTGTCGAGGACGCCGTCAATAACTTGCCAGTTCAAAACGTCTACGACTTCGGTATTCTCGTTGAAGGTATACCTTGCTCCCACGCATGTACCGTTTTCATGGATTTGAGGGTATTTCTCTATTTGGTACCAAACACCAGAGTACTGCAATAAAATAGGTGGTTATAAGTTAGTGTTGCTCAAGATTGACTGATTCTAAAATTATTGATTATTTGTCCGTTTTTATTATTTATATATTATTTTAATCGAGAATACATATAAAAAAAAATATTTTAAAAGATCCTTTTTTATCTTACTTATACTACGTAATCCGATTTTTATTAATAAGACATAATAATTCAAAATTTATATTTATACTAGCGACCCGCCCGCGGCTTCGCCCGCTTAACTACTGAATTATTCATGTAATGTACCTATGTTTGCAAAACACTTAAGATTACTAATATGAAAATTATTTAAACCTTAATGTAACCCGCATTTTTGTAGTTCCAATAAGGATGTTCCAATTGTTTAAAAAAACACACATTTAAACAAATGACACAAACAACAGAAAACTTTAACAAAAGAAATTATAAACAACAGACTACCTACTATTCTCTTACCCAAAAATACTTAAACGAAAGATGTAACCAATTATGTCGCGTTGAAATACATTATAATTATTGGATAACTCCAAAATACGTGCAATCGCTTCTAAATTAACTTTGCTATAGAGCCAGGCTCAGAATTGAAGCATTCTCTCGTCCATCTCCGTAGTAGCTCCGAACGACATCTGGGCGTTGACACAGTATGAAATTGGAAGGATTTTCAAATGCCATCTAGGCGGTCAACTCAGTCAGGAGAGACCCTCGGTTTCCTGAGGGAGGCCCATCTTAAACGACCAAGGTTCAGTGCAAGGCTCATGAGTCGGATTTGGAGGAGAATAGAAAGTCCCTCGGAAGTAGTCTTACGTCTGACCTCGGGCGGCCGGGTATGCCACGGAGTGCTGCTCCTTAGGTGCAGGTGATACATTGGCGCAGCGGAATGCGTTGGACGCGAGACGACCAATGTGTACCTCCAGGCTTTCTATTTTTATGTTGCGATGATGCGTGGTGTTCCTAATTTAGTATGGCGCCTGCGTCACTCGACGGAGGATGAGGTTCTGGACCACCTGCAGGATTTCTCGTTGAGTGATACTCGCTAGGGCGTTGTGATGTCATCAGTGTATAGTGCGTAGAGAGCAGGTGATAAAATGCTGCCCTGGGGAACAACGACAGCGATCGAGTCGCTGCTAGACCTCGAACTCTCAACTCTCACGCAAAATGTCCTGTCACTGAGGCAGGGAGGCAAAGACATGCGCGGTATCCCTCAGGCTGCGGGCTCTTCCCAGCCTTGGGCAACATGACCAGGCCTTCCTTCCATGCCCGGGGGAAAGAAGCCAGGCGGGTACGGCGGATCCATTTTTATAATCAAAAGGTTGCGGGGCGCGGGGGGACGCATGGCGTGTGGCGAGCCGTTTCAAAGCAAGGATTTTTTGGTATTGTAACAACTTCTAAAGTTCTTATTAAAATGAAAAACAGTAAAAGACAGTTTTGATCTACATTAAATGGCCAACGTAACTAATATACTTATTTATATGCTGAGAGTAAGGTAATAAATAAAACTTGCGCCAAAACTGCGGTGATGCAACCGGCGTGATGTGTCAACAATTAAATGCGTTTTTCTCTAAAACTATTCGTAATTTCAAATTAGTGTAAAGAGCAAATTTTATCTTCGTTTAACGTAGAAAATTAATAAAGTATTTAAAAGGATAAGGATTGATACCATTATGGACAAACATCCCTCAAAATAAAAAATATATTCAAATTACTATTTTTAGACAGAAATATGCTCACTGTATGTTATCCTTAGAAGATACGAATATGCTGTCGCTGACTTTTTTGTAGATCTTATTAAGAGGAATAATACTCTTGCACATTGTTTTCATGTAGGACTTACCATTAAAGCAGCGCATGCGTGAAAGTGTTTCAACGGGTAGGACTTTATGCACATTTATCATATTTATGTCAAATTACAATAAAATATACATATAATAAACTATATATAAACCTTCCCTGAGAAATAATCTACCTAATGGTGAAAACCGCATTAAAATCCGTTAGGTGGTTTAGAAGAAGATCGCTTAGAAAGGCCAGACAGAGACGAAATGCGTTCTTATTTTATAAGATATAGAGATGCACAATAAATTTAGAGCAAGTCAGTAAAGCCACCAGCTTAAAATAAAAAGGTAAAGTATGTGAAATTTTAATATATAAACTCACATTAACTACGCTGAAATTCGAAACTACAGGTATATTTGGATCACAGTTTCCAGGTAAGATGACCGGATTTCCTGTAGGTTCGGGATAGTGGAAGCATGCATCATCAGACTGATTCACGTTTAGGAAGAACTGCGATTCTAAAGTCTCTTCCCTCTGAATTGCAGCGGCTATTGCGTTTTGTGCGTTCTCGCTTAGTTCCCGAGTTTTGCTGTATTTCGCGCTCCAAACTATAAAATAATTTAAATTTAGTATTATAAATTAATACAATATAAACCTTTATTTAGTTTTACAACATGTCTGCATTTTGATTTGAATAAAAATAGATTTTCTTTTAAAAAATATTTTCACGAATTATAAATGGAAAACAAAGAGATTTCTTTACTTCTATAGAAGAGATTTTTAAATTAATCCCAGAACTATTAGTGGCAAATATTGTCAATTTTTGTACTCACAGTAGAAAAGTAAAAATAACTAAAATTTCAATAAATGATATGGAAAACTTACCTCGTCTATAGTTCGAGTCAATATTTTCACACGAGTAGAGAAGTGCATAGTTATCGTAATCAGATGCCAAGACCCATACATCTGAAAAAATAAAGTTTGCCTTGAAACTTTTAAACATAGGTTAAAAAAAATGGCCCCATTGTTAAGGCACTTATGAAGTATGTAAAATAAGTTTCTTTTCAGATCAACTATTATATTATAAGGGATTTTTAATATTTGTATAATAGAACTTTAAGCTATTTTAAAATATAATAAGTTCAACGAGTTATATCAGCCCCGAAATTTGCAGATTTTATTTTAAGATTTTTCTTACTTTAAATTATATTCGAAGCCTAATTTCAGGACGGCCACGATTCGCCAATCGTACTGTTATACCCGGACCCTGCAAGTATATTTGCGGATCCCTAGACTGACGCTGCCGCGTCAGCAATATTGCCGTATGCTTTAATATTATAATTACTTATTACTTTGAGTCTCCATCCCATTGTCTTAGAGAAAGGTTGCCTAAGATTTATAATTTCTATTTCAAGTGTTTATATACTATTTCTATAAAATACTATTTCTCTACTATTTCATTTTAATAAATAAAGTGTAATTAAAATAAATCTTTTTTTTAAAAACACGAAACAAATTCGCGTTATAACATTTTGGTGGCAGCGGAAAGGGATTTACGAAAATACAAATCCCTGGAACGTCTTTGTGAACATTTATAAAAAGTGAAAAGTGTAATTAATAAACTATTTGTGAATATTTGTTACGAGAATCGTGGGCCGTTTTGCTTCCCAAGTCGCATCACACCTGTAGTAACCTGATATGGCGCTTATCTGGACCACCGTGGCGTTCTGCGTTATGTGAGTCTGGCTTTAGATACAAATTCCATTATAAATATTTTAAAAGGGCATTAAAATCGATTTAAATTTAATTTCAATATTTTTTATTTTTTATTTTGTGTAATGAATATATAAACATGTTTTTATCAGTTATTATTATGTGTTAAATAAGTTTCTTATTTCATGTGTATACATATTAGCCGCAACGTAATTTAATTTTATAAGTTAATTTTATTTTTTTTGTTATATTTGTTCATAAATATGGCGGAATCTAAAGTGCCCAAAATTATTAAGAGCGATTCGTTACAAGTTCCACATCCTATAGATTTGCCGTCTGAATCGGAGGATGATAGACCATTAAATTCTTTAGAACAAAAGAAACAAAAAGGAAAGAAAACTCTTTCAATACCAGAGATGGATTTAAACATTCTATTAAAATTTATAAAACCATATGATGGATGTAGGGAGACTTTAAATTCATTTATTATAAATTGTAATAATGCTTTCGATTTAGCTTCCGACTGGCAAAAGCCAATTTTGTTTAAGTTCATTTTAAGTCAATTATCGGGAAAAGCTGAAGCAATTTGCTCGATAAAAGATTTTTTGTCTTGGGAACAGCTAAAAGAATTTCTAAAAACACAATTTAGCCAAAGAAAACATTACACACATTTACTCACTGAACTGCAAGAATGTAAACAAGAGCCTAATGAAAATGTTAGTCAATTCTCTCTACGAATCGAAACTTGCTTATCACAATTACTGACAGAAATATCATTAAATTCGACGAAAGTAAAAGAAATCCCAGGCCGAGTAGCGGCAATGGAGGATCTCGCCCTCCATCATTTCACAATGGGCCTACACCCTAGAATTTCCAACTTTGTTAGGTGTAGGACACCTAAAAACTTAAATGAAGCAATAAATATAGCTATTTCCGAAGAGCGTGTGCATCAAAATCTTTTTAAAAGAAATGATATGGTGACTAGGTTTAGTAAACCATTACAACCCCGACGACAAGTTGTTAACTTAAATAATTCCATGCAAAAATCCTTTGAACCTTCTCGACCGACTTCTAGAATTCCATATCAATCTACTTCGAAAGTCTGTAATTATTGCAAAAACATTGGTCATACAATAGAAAACTGTAGAAAACGAGAGTATAACAATCGACGCTATGGCAAACCGTCCTTTTCTAGACCACAACAAAGTGTAAATTATTCTCAAGCTATGTCGGATAATGGTCGCGACGAAGTCGATGACGTAAAAAACTAGGTGATGTCTCACATCGGTGTCGTGTGAGACACCAAAGAAATAAAACTGGCACCAACTCTTCGTATAACCTTACTAAATCCACTGTATCTTTTAAGCCCACTGAATCCTCTGAATCCACTGAATCCGCTGTATCCGCTGTATCCGCTGAATCCGCTGTATCCGCTGTATCCGCTGTATCCGCTGTATCCGCTGTATCCGCTGAATCCGCTCTATCCGCTGTATCCGCTGTATCCGCTGAATCCTCTGTATCCACTGAGTCTGCGCAGTTAGCGAAGTCCACTGTTTCTCGAAATGCAAGCGTTATTGAGCCTCATTTGGCTTCGATATCTTCCAAAATCAATGAATCTGTTAAACCGATTCAAACCACTGTATCCACTGAGTCTATATCTGTTGCTAAATCTGAGATGGAAATTTTTGAAATTACTTCTGATCCAACTAAAATACTATTACCGCATATTCAAGTTCAAACGTCTGTATCTAACACGCCATTATCATTATTAATTGACTCTGGTTCATCAATAAGTCTAATTAAATTTAACTGTATTCAAAATACGCCGAAACTCAGAACTGAAATTATAAATTTGAAAGGCATTGACCCCACAGAAGAGTGCACTCAAACAATGGGACACTTTAATCTTAAACTTTATTTATCTAATTCTCCACGAAAGTTTATAACTCATAAATTTCATTTAATAAAAAATATTAACTTACCTTATGACGGAATAATTGGTTCTGATATGTTAGATAATTTTAAATGCACCATAGATTATAATAAAGATGTTTTAAAAATAGACGATGAAGATATTAAACTTCAATTTCGTGTACCTACCTACATCATTCCTCCTAGATCTGAAATGATAATTGAAGGCTCTGTAAAAAATCCCGAAATTACCGAAGGTTTCATCTTAGATCAAAATATTTCTGATACGTTACTAGTGGCGAACTGTTTTGTTAGAGTAAAAGATAATAATAGAATTAATATTTCCATCATTAATACGTCAGAATCTTCTGTTACTCTTAATTCAAATCTCAATTTAGTAATTATTTCTAAGTCAAATTCACTTGTTCCGAAAGATGCTCATTCTATTAACTATACTAATTGCTCAAAAGAATATGATACATATTATAGAACTAAATCTATACTAGATCAACTTCGAATATCTCATCTTAACTCTGAGGAAAAGGATGCTCTCTTTGAAATATGCTCCGAATATTCTGATATATTCCATTTACCCGGAGAATTATTAACTTATACTACCGCTATTAAACACGAAATAAAAACTAATTCAGATGTTCCAATTCATACTAAGTCTTATCGATTCCCTGAAGTACATAAAGAAGAAGTAAGAAAACAAACTAATATAATGTTAGAACAGGGTATAATTCAGCCTTCTAATTCTCCGTGGTCATCACCTATTTGGATAGTGCCAAAAAAATTAGATGCTTCTGGTCAACAAAAGTGGCGAGTAGTAATAGATTATCGAAAACTAAACGACGTAACCATAGGTGACACTTATCCAATCCCTCAGATTAGCGAAATATTAGATCAACTTGGGAACAGTAAGTATTTTTCTACCCTGGACTTAGCTTCAGGTTTCCATCAAATTCCTCTTGACCCAGCTGACGCAGCCAAAACAGCTTTTAATATTCCCCAAGGTCATTATGAATTTACTCGTATGCCGTTTGGGCTTAAGAATGCCCCAGCCACATTCCAACGTTTAATGAACACTGCTCTTTCCGGACTTCAAGGTATCAGATGTTTCGTTTACTTAGACGATATTGTTATTTATTCCCACAATTTACAAACTCAAATAGAAAATTTAAAATTAGTTTTCCAAAAATTACGGGAATTCAATCTTAAGCTACAACCAGACAAGTGCGAGTTCTTAAGAAGAGAGGTAGGATATTTAGGACACGTAATTACTGAGGAAGGAGTAAAACCTAACCCGGATAAGATAAAAGCAGTAACTCAGTTCTCGACACCATCCTCACCTAAAGATATTAAATCATTTTTAGGCCTCGTCTCATATTATCGGCGTTTTATTCCAGATTTTTCTAAAATTGCCAAACCCTTAACTTCTCTGCTTCGTAAAGACACAGTATTTAAGTGGGAGAATCAACAACAACTCGCTTTTGATACCTTAAAACGTAAATTAACTACAGCTCCAATACTCTGCTATCCAGACTTTACAAAACCCTTTATTCTGACATGCGACGCGTCAAATTATTCTATTGCTGCAGTTCTATCTCAAGGTTTAATCGGTAAAGATAAACCTATTGCTTTTGCTTCGCGCACTTTAAATAAAAGTGAAAGTAATTACAGTACAACGGAAAAGGAGTTATTAGCTATTATTTTTGGTTGTAAAACATTTCGTCCATATCTATACGGCAGAAAATTCCAAATCGTTACCGATCACAGACCTCTAAAGTGGTTATTTAATCATAAAGATCCAAGTAGTAAGCTTCAAAGATGGCGATTAAAACTTGAAGAGTTTGAGTATGAAATTATATATCGTAAAGGAAAACTAAACTCTGTTGCAGACGCGCTCTCTCGTTACCCTGTCAATCCAATATATCCTGAAAAACCTAGTACTGACGATCATTCTAATTCTCTTGACTCAATCACTGATTTCGGGAACATAAATTTAAGTCCACAAAGTAATGACCTTAATCTTGATTTTAATGATCTTGAAATCCCATCCTTACAACCCTCTCCTGAGGTTGATCCATTATTAATTCCTCCAATTGAAAATACTTCTATTCAAGGTGGTACTCCTCTATTGGCTGAACAACCTTCAGTCCCTAATCCTGCTATTTTCAATCCTTCTATTGAAATTATTGATCTTCCAAATCCAGAAAATCAAAGCAAACCTGATGACATTAATCTTGAATCTTTAATTCCTACTATTTCTACAGAACATGTAAATCCTTCTATATCTAATAATGATAATGAAATAACACAAAATCCTTCTTCTATATTAAATAACTCTGGAAATAATATTTCCACTGATACTGTAAAACATAATGTCGAATATTCTAAATTCCTTAAGGAAATTGCTTCTAAATCTATACAATATGATACTAAAATTATTGAAAGAAATGAATCCCTTCTTAAAACTAGCTGTAAAATTGTTTTAATTCCAAGTTCTATAGATTTAGATGAATCTAACGCTTACATTCAAGAAATAATGAATAATATAGAAAATTTTAATGAAATTATGTATTGCGAAAAACAACTACACTCTTTTAATAAAGTGTTGTTAAACAATAAGGATATTTATTTAATTTATACGAAAGTTCATCACTTCGATGAATGCACATACGCGGAAATCTTCCATACTCTAAAAAATATAAAATCTTATTTATTACAGAATTATACTAATATAACTGAAATTGCTATTTCAGATTTCAAAAACCCATTTGAAAATAATTCATTTATCAAAATATATAATATCCTCACTTATTTATTTCACAATACTAATATTACCATAAACATATACCATGATAATATAATATATCCCGCTGTTAGTGAAATAAAGAAAATTCTACGAGAAAACCATGACTTACCAATTGCTGGACATTTAGGCTCGGTTAGGATGCTTAAACGCATTCAGGAGAAGTATTATTGGAAGGGTATGAGACATGATGTGGAAAATTATGTTAAAACTTGTTCTCTCTGTCAAGAAAATAAAGCTCTTCGGAAAACCAATAGAGCGCCAATGCAAATAACTACGACATCCAATGCCCCTTTTCAAAGGGTAGCTTTAGATATTGTGGGTCCCTTGCCAGAATCGGGCACTGCTAAATTAAAATACATAATGACACTTCAAGACGACCTTACAAAATTTTGTGCTGCTTACCCACTCCGTGGCGTTTCAGCAGAAGAGACAAGCGATTGTCTTTTGCATTTCATTTCTATGTTCGGTATTCCAAAAATGATTTTAACTGATCAAGGTACTAATTTTACTGCAGAACTTTTTAAAAAGACATGTGAATTTTTAAAAATTAAACAACTTTGGTCGACACCGTATCATCCGCAAACTCAAGGTGCTCTGGAAAGGTCTCATTCCACCCTTAAAGAGTACCTAAAATCTTATGTTAATGAAAATCAAGACAACTGGCCTCGTTATGTATTTACTGCAATGTTAGCCTACAATACCGCAGTACATTGCACAACACATTATACTCCTTATGAGTTGATTTTTGGCCATAAGGCTTTTATACCTGATTCAATTTACGATGAAGTACCGTATGTCACTTATCCTGATTATGTAAAAATGTTACAACATAGACTTAAGTTCTCACGTCAAAAAGCTCTCGAATATATATGTAAGTCCAAGGAGACTTCAAAAACATATTATGATCAACGATCCAGGAAGGTTCAATACAAAGTGGGTCAATATGTGTACCTGAAAAATCATTTAAGACTCCGAAAAGCCTTATCTCCTATATGGAAGGGTCCTTTCAAGATAGTAAAGATTCACGGAAACAACACCTTGTCATTACTAATTAATAGGAGACATATAAAACATCATTATGATGAGGTTAAGCCAGCAAGTGATGTCGATAACCATGCGAGTTCCTAAAATCTTAACTAAACTAGTATTATATTTAGTCATCAGTAATTAGCTACTATTTTTAGTTTTTATTACTATTGTTTTATTTCTTTGCAGTCACGCATTGTGCAGTCGTTACAAGGTGATAGCAACTTCAAGTTTCGTTCAACCAATTTCTTCGAGTTCAGGCATATATTTTGACTATTTGGGAAAATTAAAAATTATTAATGGTCATCTCAATGTCGTAATACCGATGAATATCGCAAACATTAGATTACATATTGATAATATTAATTCTGTTCTGGGAACAGTTAGATATCTTTGCAAATCCTCAGAAATAATTAATACGGAATGTCATAACATGTTAGAGCCCTTAACCACTCGATATCGAGAAATAAGTCAGCAATATTCTTCTATTTCTCATTTACTTGAAACTAGAACAAAACGTGGTGCATGGATTGGGGGTGTAGGAACTGTATTTAAACATATTTTTGGCACTTTAGACGAAGACGATGCTATTAAATACGATAATGCTATAACTGTTGTGCAAAATAATAATAAAGAACTAGCTTCATTAATTAAACAAAATATTCTAGTTACATCATCAGTAATCTCGTCTTATAATCATTCTTTACATAAACTAAAGATTAATGAAGATAGTTTAAATGAAGCTGTTGACAAGCTCTCTGTATCTATGAAAAACGTTACCGTTATTTCAAATAAATTAATTCAAATTTCGGAAATAAATTCTATATTAAATAATTTAGAATCTTCAATTCTTGCTTTATCCTTTCAATTAGAGGATCTTATTAATGCTTGTCTATTTTGTAGTATGAATGTACTTCATCCTTCCATCATAACTCCAAGTCAGTTATTTCAAGAGCTTGCCGACAACCATAGATATTTACCAAATGGTCTTGAATTAGGTGTAAGTTTAGATTTAAGTTCAATGCATTCTATTATGAATATATCTAAGTTAATTTGTTACTATTTAAATTATAAGGTAGTATTTGTGTTACAAATACCTTTAGTTACTTCTCAGGAATTTTATTTGTACCATAATATTCCATTGCCCGTACCTCATAACGTTAGTAAGCCAGACTCATTCACTTTGGTAATACCAGGCAGTAAATATACAGCTATAACCAAGGACAAGATCCAGTACACTAATATTGACTCTCTCGAAGTGTGTAAAAGTGTAAACTCCCAGAACTATATATGCTACGTCATGAACGTTTTGTCGGTAAACGCAAATCCATCTTGTGAAAGTGAACTACTATCAAAAGTGATAAAAAATCTACCAGTGCAGTGTAAAACGGAATTTCTTAAAGGTGATTTAGATATTTGGAAAAATTTTATGAATAATAAGTGGATTTTCGTACAATCTCATTCTGTTAAATTATCTATAGATTGTATTAACTCTGAGTTAGTGGAAGAAAATATTCATGGTATTGGTGTACTTACTTTACCCAAATATTGTGTAGCCTATTGTAAAAATACAAAATTGTATGCTAATAATAATTTTGTAAACATTACTGCACCTTTATCAAGTTTTTCTAATTTTAATTTAATAAATGATCCTTGTTGCAATGTAAACACATTTAAAGAAAGTATAAGTAATGTGCCACATATTACTTTACAGGATTTAGATACAAAAAATATCGATGTTAACTACAATGAAATCATTAAATCTTTTGAAAAGAACCTTGACAAAATAATAAATGAACCACATATAATAAAATATGGAGCCCATTACTCTGTTTAACTATTTTAATTATAATTACTATTATTTGTTATATTATGTTTAGATTATATTCTAAGTTGTACAAATCTAACAGCAGCCTTTCCCATTCAAACTCTTTCAAATCCCCAGAGTCAACCTCTTCCAAGTCACCTACAGTTCTTTTGGAAGTAAATGAAGCTGAAAGACAGACTGACAAGACTTCTGAAATAATTTCACCTGCTAAACTTAGAATCAATGTTTAAAATCTAAAGGAAAATATATATATAATAATTTAAATTTAAATCTTTTATTGTACATAAACTTCTAAAAATAGAAGTTTATTTCTTTAAAGGGGGAGGTGTTATACCCGGACCCTGCAAGTATATTTGCGGATCCCTAGACTGACGCTGCCGCGTCAGCAATATTGCCGTATGCTTTAATATTATAATTACTTATTACTTTGAGTCTCCATCCCATTGTCTTAGAGAAAGGTTGCCTAAGATTTATAATTTCTATTTCAAGTGTTTATATACTATTTCTATAAAATACTATTTCTCTACTATTTCATTTTAATAAATAAAGTGTAATTAAAATAAATCTTTTTTTTAAAAACACGAAACAAATTCGCGTTATAACAGTACTATATACAACAAAACATATCTTTATAAAAATAAAGACTAGTAGGTATTTATGCTTTACTAATACACACCGACACTCTGTCCATTCACAGTTCTAGTCAATCTTCCATTGTTGCTAATAACCACATCACTTCTGTTAATTCGAGCTGAGAGTCCAAACACATTTGTATCGACGACTTGGAAAGCGTTGCCAACTTGAGAATATTCGGAACTTATGCATGTTCCCCTGTTTTCGTTGGTCGGATAGCTTTCTATTTCATGCCACCAGCCTAGGAACTGGAAATTTAAGTAAATATAATATTAAAAGAAGAAAAGATATACAGGGTGGAAGTGTAAGCACCACTTTAAATGAAACCACCGTTTTAACTACTCGCCATTTATAAGGACGACGCACGCACACATGAACCTATCAAAGGAACACCGCCGCACACGGCTCATTCCGAAATTGAGTCGTAGGTATCGGTGATAAAGTTCAAAGTTGTTTAACCTTTAGTAGTATTTTTGTAGTAGTAAGTGTTTATGTTATTGGGATCTATACGTAATCGCGTCACACGAAATACAGGTATGGATAAAAATCGTAAAATGAAAATAAATCCTACGTCCAAACTGTTGAGGCAACTTGATTAATTTCTTTAGGTATAGGTTTGAAATATTTTACCCTATATGCTGTTTCCGTAAAAGGAGCGCTGCCTCTTCCACCTGTATAAAACCTTTTATTCTGAGTGACTGACTCAGAGATCAAAATATAGCCAGAAAACACTGAGCAAGATATTAGAAAAAAAATTAAGATTAGGTTTTTTTTTTCTTACAGTATATTAGTCGATTAAATAACATTTTTTTATTTACATTTTAATTCTACCTACCCTTTGCGCATCAAATCCTTGTACACTCTGAATATTATCACATTGCCCTCTAAATCTTGGCGATTCGTTCTTATTGACCTCTGGTACATAAAAGCAAGCTTCACTGCTTTGATTTGCTGGTCTGTAGAACCTTTCGTTGAGGCCTTGAGTATTTGATATGATAGAGTTGATGATGGGGACCGCTTGAGGCGACAGCGTTGTACTACGGGATAACTTCCAGCTGCTAACTGCGATTTTATTAACAAAATATATGATTAGGAATTTGTTTTTTCATTGTAATATCTTCGCGGTATTAGTAATATATTTTTGTTTTTTTTAATAATATTATATGAGTTCCTTTGATTTATTTAAATATAAAGTGAAAATCTTTTCTTAATAAAATAAAAGTATTAAATTTGAAAACATGCTATTTTCTAGCTGAAGACTGTTGACAAATATAAGAAAAAAAGATGATTTTTTTATATTTTATATGAACAATGAAGATATCATACATAATTTACTTTACCTAGTCTATTTCCACTGGGAAGGTTTCTGCAACTGTAGACTAGCGAGAAACTTGTGTAGTCTGTTTCAAGCACATAGTAATTGACCACATTTGTAACTGAAAAAATAATATAATATTAATATATGTTTATAAACAGAAGATTTCTTCTATCTTCACGCTATATTTCGTATATAGCATAGATTGACAGAGGGAACGTAGGGTACTAGAGCGAGGAAACAGAAATAAATTATTGCTTCAAGTGGAAATCGCCCTTACAACAATCGTGTTTACGATCAGACACTATGCGAGGAACAAATGTTCAATTATTCAAGTATTATAGAATTTTCAAAAATATCTAAAAATATACTGTATCTTACTACCATGTTACTATAACCATTTCTCAAATATACACGATTTTGGAGAATATTAGCGTATTTAGAAATATTTTCTGGAACCTGGACTTTAGCTTTGAACAGATTTGTTCCTAGAAATGTTGTTTCAATTATTCAGAGCAATGTTTTTTTGTAAAATTTCTGGGTTGGGCACAAGACCATTCTGGGGTGGGTACGGACCACTCGACCATTCCAATTCCTATGCCGATGTTGGAGAGCAAAAAAACTCAACCCTCGTTAATTTTGTGATCTCAGTAAAGAAATTAGACATCCAGTTTAAAGCGAAAATCATATTTTATCTCACATTTAGTGGAACAATAATGCTGAAGGAACCTAATTTTCAAAAACTCCGTTCCTCATTTATTAAACAAAAAAAAAAAAAAACTACTACAAACTAACCTCCATATTGCAAAATGAATGTAACTTCCAAAAGTCCACTACCATCATTAGACGCGACTACAGCAGTGGCGTATTGTACGTCAAGTTCTCGGTTAATCACTTGTGTATTAAGTACGGTGACGCTACTGCTAGCGTTTGACGCGCTGTACTGTGCGCGCGGGCATTCGCCAGATTGGAACGGTTGTGGGTAGCTTGCGATTTCATACCATTTGCCGAGATACTGTAAATATATTGATGTCATTAGGATTTAAAAAAAAAAAAAATTAGCTTCACGCTGTATCCCGCACACAGCAGGGTAGGCAGAGGGAACCTAGTTTAAGACACTCCGTTCCCCACTTTTCTGCCGAATTCTGGAGGCATTGCGTGTTGAGTGGCAGAACTCAACGCCGCGCTCAACCTCGACACCAGAGCGAAGAAATGGAAATATAAATTTAAGTAAATATTTCATTTCCTCGAGTGGGAATCGAACCCAGAACCAGTCGGTTTTGCAGTCACACCTCGTGCCGCTGCGCCACGACCGGCCTCTTTTAGGATTTTTTTGTTTGATATAATGTTAAATACGAAATTTTTTATTATTTTATAATGATAAGTAATTACTAGAACGATGTGAACATTCTGTAGGATACTGAAACTGTTCGTAAGATGCGTAGATTTAAGTTTTTTTAGCTTCATGCGGAAGGCAGAGTGCTCAGACACTTCTCCCAATTTTCACTTTTATCCAATTTTCGAGACAAGTGTTGAGTGACCTAGCTCAACGCTGTGATTTGTTTTATCAGAGCGAAGAAATAAAAATAATTCATTTCTCCAACTGCCATCTTGGTGGAAAAAATGGCAAATATTTTCGATTTTCAATGAATTATGTAGATTTTGTAGTTTTAAGCATGATGTTTGGATCAATTTGTGTTACGGATGGGAATCAAACCCACAATAATTTGATATATTTTCTTGTACTACTGTTTTACTTTCATTACATTATATGAATAAAGACCAGAAATTTCTACTTACATCCTGAACGCTAAAGTTGGCTTTAGCTCTAATACTTTCATCACATGGACCAATCAGTTCTATTTGAGCAGGTAATTCCGTATATTCGGGGTAGTGGAAACAGCCAGCTGTATTTTGGTCAGTTGCTTCATAGTAGCCTTGGAACAGGTCGCGTGTTCTATTTACGACGTCCACTATACGATTCTCTGCATTTTGTGACAGTCCCTGTTGAGATCTGCTTAGTTTCCAGCTGTATACTGCGTAGGAAAATGTATTTTTGTGAAAAAATATAAATACAGTCTTATTTCAGTGTGTATGAATGTAAGCACGACGATTGTGGATTCGGTTCCCATTCGGGGAAATGAATTATTATTTATTAATATTTTAATTTCTTCGCTCTCATAAAAAGGCAAACACAGCCATTCAACACGAATTGCCACTACACTATACTCCCCCTTCTACCCTTCTATGTGTGAGATACAGCGTGAAGCTAAAAAAGGCTTCTTTGACCATTATTACGGAGAGGAGGAATAAAGCGATAAATTATTTTAAATTTCAACTGAAAACATTTTATTAGATACTATATTTGTATTTGATTTGTAAATATTAGGTTTAATGTAAATGTTTCTTACTTTGTTTAGATGAACTGTTGAAGTTGACACAACTGTACAGTAAGGCGAAATCATTGTAGTCAACATCCAAAACGTAGAAAGTTGTCGCAAAGTTCACTGTAAATTAAAACAACATAAGTTCTGCTACTCAACACATAATATCTCGAATACAAGGTAGGTAAGTATGTGCTCTCTGCATACACTTTTTGCTTTTTTAATTAATAGAATAGGATTAAAAAATATAATATTTTCAGATAATTCACAAACGACCACCTCCAGCTTGGTACACTCTCAACTACAGATTTCAATTACCGTTTTACTCACATTAATTCTGATCTCAACATTTCCACTTCACATCAGTTAAACACTAAATAACGACTCTGAGTGCGTTTATCAATTGTTATATTTTAAGCATATTTACCAATGCATTTTTAACAATTTTTAAAGTGTTATTTCACACTTAAGAAAGAAAAATACTTATTTAGAAAACGTATAAAAATTTTGAACGTAGCGGGACTCGAACCCGCGTCTCCTGGAAACCGACCAGGCGCTCTGAACACTACGTTCTCATCAAGGTACGTTCAAATTTTTATACGCTTGTTACAATTTATTTATGTTGTTACCATCAACAAACCTACAGACCAATACATAAAAAATTTTTTAAGAGTCTGAATTTCAAATTTTATAACAATCGGTACAGATTATTTTTTTTTTCCATACAAACTTTCAACCCCTATTTCATTCCTTTAGGGTTAAAATTTTTCAAATTCCCTTCTTAGTGGATGTCCAGAATATGAAAATAAACATCTGCCCAAATTTCACGTTTCTACGCACAGCGGTTACGGCTCTGCGTGCGTCTCACCTAAGTCAGTCAGCACAAGTCATTTTATATATATAGATCATACCTCCTTGCCCAGTAAGATTGACATTTAATATTCCCTGTCCCGTTCCATCGGGTGTGGCAGAACCGACCAGAGTAATCTGCCTTTCGTTAAATACAATATTTTTGCTCATAATTAATTGTTGATTATTGACTTCAAATTGTGCTGAAACACACTCTCCTTCCTGCAACTCAGAGGGGTAGCGAGAGATTTCGTACCAGGGGCCGGAGAACTGAAAGAAGAGACATTTATGAATAATGAAATAATATAATATTAGGGGAATGAGGCCAGTCGTGGCGCAGCGGCACGAAGTGTGACTGTAAAACCGACTGGTTGTGGGTTCGATCCCCATTCGAGGAGATGAAATATTTACTTAAATTTATATTTCCATTTCTTCGCTCTGGTGTCGAGGCTAAGCGCGGCGTTGAGTTCTGCCACTCAACACGCAATGCCTCCAGAATTCGGCAGAAAGTGGGGAACAGGAATGTTAACACTAGGTTCCCTCTGCCTACCTTGCTGTGTGCGGGATACAGCGTGAAGCTGATTTATTTATTTAGGGGAATTTAGCATTAAACAGAGTTTTTAATAAAAACAAGAAACATTCGAGAGCTTTTGGAATTCCAGGCACTTATTTAGTGCTGTGTAATTTCCGCCTAAAATATTTTCTGCCTATTTTGTGGGGAATGGTAGTAAATAAAATAAAATTTAAAAACTAACCAAACTGGCATTGAAGTTGTTGACAATGGATAAGCTACTAAAATCGCACTGTCCGTTTTGTATGACAGGACCGCCGTTATTATTAGGATAGTAGAAGCAATTCTCATCGCTATGTCCTCTTTCAACGTAGTAGTCTTGGCGGAGGACTGGGATAGAGTTCATCACGGTATTGATGGCGGTTGCTGCGGCCGGGGCGAGAGATCTCTGCCTGCTGAGCTTCCAGCTTCCGACTGTGTGAGAGAAAAAAATATATAATGTTAAGTAATATGTTTGTTTATATGTAAAAGTTAATAATAGTAAGTCAGTTTCCTATATTATATGAAAACTAATGTTTTTTTAGCAAAGTTGATGAACATTTAAATTTCCAAGATATGTAGTGTAAGAATGTCATGCAAAACGATTGTTTCAGATTCGATGCTCTAACTCAGAGGAACAATTATAATTAAATTATTTTCTTGTCTCCGTTCTGGTAAAACGTAGCGTTGAGTTTCTTCTTTCTACTTTCTCCAGTCTTTCCACTCACACGTAATGTTTATAAAAAATTGAGTCGAAAGTGGGAACTGGAGTGTCAAGTATCAAGGTTCCTTCTGCATACCGATGAAAAGCTTAAAAAAGTTTTTATTAGCCTGGGAATAAAATCTCCTCTATGAAAGGATTTTAAACAATCGCATTTGCTAATTTCTTAAAGATTTCGATATTATCTAAAAAAAACGAATAATTTAACAAATAAATGGAGAAAGGACGAATTGACTGCAAGTATCTCTATTTATACAGATAAAAACGGAGGTAACACAAAATATATTATATGTATATTTCCAATAAAATACTTACTTCTCATGTCTCCTCTTATGTCAAGGACAAGCGCGGCGTTGAATTCTGCCACTCAACACGCAATGCCTCCAGAATTCGGCAGAAAGTGGGAAACCGAGTGTCTTAACGCTAGGTTCCCTCTGCCTACCCTGCAGTGTGCGGGATACAGCGTGAAGGTGATTTAATTTAATTTGATTTACTTACTTCTATAATATTCTTCGTCGATGTTACTGCAAGAGTACACAAGTGCATAGTTCACGTAATCGGTGGACAGAACCCAGTATGGTGAACTTGTTGTCACTGAAAGTTTAGGCATAGCGTTGTTTTATATGAAATTATTGAAGCAATTGCCGTGGATTACGGACAGCGGACTTTAAAGACTGTCGAAAGTTGTGGGTTCAATCTCCTTGAGGGCTAATGATTCTGTTTAAGTTATTTTTCTTTCTCCCTACTGGTAGACAATGCACGGCGGCGTTGAGTTGCGTCACTCAACATGGAAAATCTAGAAAATTGGGAGGAGAGTGTGAACAGGAGTGTCTCAACAATAAATTCTCTCTGACTCTGGTGCTCCCTGCTAGGGGGCTAAAGCGTGAAGTTGCTTTTTAATATATTTATTTTACAATGGATTAAATAACTTTATCATTATTATGATATATTACAAGAATATATTAAAATAAATCTTATGCCGAAACACAATGATATGATTGATTACTAACAAAACACTAAATTACTCCTATTACTTCCCACTACCTATCTCAATCTCTATATAAAAAAAGTATTAATTGCCAAATTATATAAACAAACTTACAATTTGTACCAGCGATTGGGAACGAGACACTCAGTTTAGCTTCACTAGCGTTTCCTGCGAAGACAGCTACTCCATTTATAGTGTCCAACTGTTGTCCCACGACTTGGGTGTTGTAGACGTCCACTACTGATCCTAGAGTGTAGGTCGCGGTCGGACACGTGCCGTCTTGGAACCTGACTGGGTAGCTTTCGATATCGTACCAGGTGTTCATGTACTAGATATGAAATTAAAAAGGGGTAATTAGTTTAATTATTTGGAGTTCTGAAGGAAGAAGTTCATAAAAAGGTGCAGTTAAAAGGTAAATATTTCTTCAAGAAATAAGTTATTATTTTGTGACCGTAAACGCGACGCGAAAAGTTCAATAAAAAACTAATACAATTTAAGAATTACACAGATAACTTAAAAAAAAATAGTTAAGTGCATGTAAAGTTATCGTTGATAATTGCGGGTTCAATATTAAACCTTGATGTGACACCTTTAAAAAAAATACAAAATGTTTATAAGTTCACATGTTTTGATGATTACATGTTATACTCACAGCTGTGGCATTGAAATTCGTAACAACAGTGATGTTTCCATCGCACTGCCCTCTAAACACTACGGGACTGCCATCCGCCTCAGGATAGTAGAAGCATGCACTGTCTGAATGTTCTATACTGGAGTAGTACCGTTGGTTGAGGACATTGATGGAATTGATAACACGATTGATTTCAGTTGTCGCATTCGCAGACAGATCTCTTGTACGACTCAGCTTCCATGAGTATACTTGAATTAGAAAAAATAATAATATGTAAATATTTTTATAGACAAAAACCATCGAAAAAATTGTCTTTATTTTGAACCTTTTTCTATTTTTTTTTCTTTTTTTATAGTACCTACTACATTTTATCTAGGTCGGTGAAACGAAAATATTTTTCATATAAAACTTCTTTTTTTGTGTAAAGTTACAAGTGAAATCATTAATATTTCATTTATTCATTGATATTCGTTAACAACTACAACCATCACTAAGTATCACTTACCTCGACGTTGTGTGCTACTAACGTTACGGCAACTGTAGACCAAAGCGTACGAATTGTAGTCTGTGCTTAACACCCAATAATCAGAGGGTCCGGGAGCTGGAAAGAAAATTATTGAACATAAAGTACCAATGTAAAAGTATTTTTATACGAGTAGAAATAGAATTAATATATATTTTTCATAAAGGCCGGTCGTGGCGCAGCGGAACGAGGTGTGACTGCAAACCCGACTGGTAGTGGGTTCGATCCCCACTCGAGGAGATGAAATATTTATTTAAATTTATATTTTCATTTCTTCGCTCTGGTGTCGAGGTTAAGCGCGGCGTTGAGTTCTGCCACTCAACACGCAATGCCTCCAGAATTCGGCAGAAAGTGGGGAACGGAGTGTCTTAACACTAGGTTCCCTCTGCCTACCTTGCGTATGCGCGGGATACAGCGTGAAGCTAATTTAATTTAATTTATTTTTTAATATATTTTTCATAATAAGGATGCTTTAGTTTAAATAGATAGATAAAATTTTATATGAAAATATGACATTTTATTCTCTCCTTTCTGCTATTATTTTAGAAGATTAGGTATAGGGAATATATTGTAAGTCAGATAATCTAACTATATATTATAATATAATTTAGAAGAAGGTCTTACAATTGGGGAAGTTGACTAGTAACTTGGCACTTCCATCAGTACTTGCAAGGGTGGCATTCCCATTGATAACATCGAGGGTTTGATTGATGACTTGAGTATTGACGACGTCCACGACGCCTCCGGAGAGAGTGTATGTTGCGTCTGAACAACTTGCATTGGCGTTTTGGAAATCTGATGCGTAGGTTTCGATCATACGCCATCGTCCAGAATACTGTTATGTTAGACAAATATTCTTATTAGCTACGTATATTCTAATATGTATATTGTCTAATATATTTAATTTATATATTATATTAAAAGGATTTTGTACATCTTATTTGAACAGTTATTTAGTATCAGTAATATCAATGTACGTCACAAGACAAAGATTTTAGATGCATTTTTTAAAATATATATTCTTTACATGTATGGAAATCTGGACTATTTCAGCTATAATAAGCATTAATATTTGAAAATAAAATAAGAGCTCGCCACATTAATTTAATTCTGAACATGGTTTATTGATGTCGATGGAATTAAATGGCCTTTTTTTATAAATAATAAGGACCCTTAAAATTTGTATTTCGCGACCATATTATTTTTAGATATTTATGTGTAAAAGAAATAAAAAAAGCATAATAAAGCTTGACTTACCGCAACAGCGTTAAAGTTCTGTACAACTGGTATATTAGCATCACACTGTCCCGGGAACAGCACTGACTGTCCTGGACTCACATCCGGCAAGTAGAAGCATGCAGCATCAGATTGGTCAATGTTTTCATAATATTTATTGTCGAGTACGTTAATTTCTGATATCTTGTTGTTGATTACGTTGTTACCAGCTGATGATAGTTGCTTCGATCTACTCAACTTCCAACTATATACTAGAATTTTAAAAAAGGTGTGCTACAATATATGCATACAATAAATTAAAATTACTGATTCTGATAAATAGCATTCTATTCAATGAAGCGAGGCTCCACCTCCAACTTACTCATTCGCTCATTATTAAGAATTGCATCATGTTGCATTGCTTATCACTTACAATACTCATACTCATTATTTTTATATTTATAAATCACTTACAAATTACTCTATTTTTTATAACATATAGTAAATGTTCGAGAAATGATAAACATCATTCACAAAAATTGTAAATATGAGATGATTGTCACCAGTCTACCGTCACCTGTCACCCGTCTCCGTCATCTTATAAGCTTTTGACAGCATTTTCCAATATTACGGTTTTACAAAATATAATTATGATTTTTTTGATTTCGTTATTTTACCTGCTCTAGAGTTTTGATCACGGTTAACGCAACTGTAGGCAAGAGCGTAGTCTGTATAGTCCGTGCTTAAAATCCAGAATGGAATAACGACATCTGCAAATGAATAAGAATTAAAGTGAATTTAATGTAAGTTCTGCAAGGTTATAAAAAGTAACTCATTACATAACTCATTTACAGTCTTTACACGTTTTCCAATCAGATTAAGGAATTAATTTGCTATAAACTAATTGTTTTGTAGCTGCTAAGTTGGTAGCTGAAAGACGTTTATTATTTTATTTCTTACATGAGATTAAGCTATAAATTTAGAGACTTACTTGAAGAACTTAAAGTGATGGTCAATTTTCCACTAGAGTCCTGAGCTGTGGCGAATGTGACTCTGCTACTCGATATGTTCTGAAGTTGATTGAGAACGTTTGAAGAGACTAGATCCAGGATATTGGTTGTGTTAAGAGAGTAGTCGTGGTTAACACATTGACCAGTTTGCTGATCTTTTGGATATGCTGCAATTTCATGCCAAATGCCTTGGAACTGTAAATGGTAAATAGAAATTTAGTTATTTTTAATTAGATTGAATGTTTACGTTGTTTTCATTATATTAGTATTTAATTAATTTCACATTCCTAACCATTGTTCTGTATTCCCTGCGTATAAAAAAAACTAAACGGTGTTTAACGTTGTGATTTAAAAAACCAAAGCGTACATCCTTAAGAAGCGATTTTGTTTTATATTATGTAGAAATGAATATGTTACACATATTTATGTAGAAACTTACAGCTGTCATGTTGAAGTTAGATACTGCCTGTATACTTTGGTCACATTGTCCAGACAACACGACCGGCACTCCAAGTTGAGGTTCAGGAAGGTAGAAACATCCAGCATCGCTTTGGTCTGTATTAACATAGTATCTGTCTTCCAAAACTTGTACACTATTTATTATATTATTGATAGGCGCCAGCGCACTTGAAGCTAATTGTTTTGATCTGCTAAGTTTCCAAGATGTAACTGTGAAAGAATTTGTTAGTTCATATAATATTGCTGTTATTATTTATTCTTATTAACTTATAATCGTATGCCATAAAGGTCGTAGTAGCGCAGAGGGCCCGTGTCCGACTGTAAATGCGATTGTTGTGGTTTCAATCCTCATTCGGGTAAATAATTTATTTTCATTTCTTCGCTCTGGCCAGATACCCTCCGGCCAATCGATACAAGGGTTTCCGTGGCCTGGAGTGGCCGGAGGCCGATCTTGACACTTGTCTCAAGCAATGCAAGCAATCATTTCTTGCATCAAGCAAATTAGGAACGTTTTCTAGGTTTTCCGTCGATAATGTTCCGTTTATAACATAGTGAGTGGGAATACTCATTGTGACGGTTAACTAGAATAAAAGAGAAAGCAAAAATAATTCCTAAGAGTAGAAACGTTAGTGAAATTCGAATATTTGTCCAAATTATTACCTTGCCGATTTTCTTGATCGATGTTGATACAACTATATACGAGGGCGTATGATGAATAATCGGTTGCCAACACCCAGTAAGGAGTTTCAGTTGTGACTGCAAAAATATTTTAAAATTACGTAGTTATTTATTATTAAAAGCATTTAGTAAATAACTTTATATCAAAACAATATGTCTCAATAACATATTTCTCATAAGCTTTTGTTAAGAGCTTCCCACTAACAATAATATAGACAGTAAACTTACGATTGGTGCCAGCGATAGGGAAACTGACTATCAGTTTGGCGCTGTTATCAGTAGTTGCCAAGCGAGCGACTCCGTTGATAGTACTCAAGCTCTGGTTGACGACTTCAGTGTTAAAGACGTCAACTACGCCGCCGTTGAGGGAGTAGTAGGCGTTACCACACGTGCCTTGTTGGAAGCGAGTGGGATATGACGAGATGTCATACCATTGCCCCAAGTACTGCAAATAGAGATAAATATTATTAATATAGGCTTATAATGAGTCCAATCGTGGCGCAGCGGCACAAAGTGTAACTGCAAACGCGACTGGTTGTGGGTTCGATTCCCAATCGAGGAAATTAAATATTTATTCAAATTTATATTTCCATTTCTTCGCTCTGGTGTCGAGGCAGAGGGTGGCGTTGAGTTCCACCACTCAACACGCAATGTCTCCAAAATTCGGCGAAAAGTGGGGAACGAAGTGTTAACACTAAGATCCCTCTATCTACCAATAAAGCTGATTATTTTTTTTTATCAGCTTCACGCACGTAGTAGGGTAGTCAGAGGGAACCTAGTGTTAAGACACTGCCTTCCCCACTTTCTGCCGAATTCTGGAGGTATTACATGTTGAGTAGCAGAACTCAACGCCGCGTTTAACCTCGACACCAGAGCAAATAAATGGAAATATAAATTTAAGTAAATATTTCATCTCCTCAAGTGGGGATCGAACCCACAACCAGACAGTTTTACAGTCACACTTCGTGCCGCTGCGCCACGACGGACCTCTAAGACAGCTTTCTTATTTAATTATTAATATAAAAATATCCTTTCCAAAAGTAAAATATATAATGTTAGTGTGCGTAAACTTACAGCAGATACATTAAAGTTGGAGACGACAGCAATATTTTGGTCACATTGTCCTCGGAATACAACGGGAGTGTCGGGATTAGGTGTAGGGAAGTAGAAGCAGGCTTGATCCGTTTGCGCTACGCTTGAATAGTAACGATCGTTGAGCACATCAGTGCTGTTTACTATTTGGTTAATATTCTGTGTTGCGTTTGGAGTTAGTGCTGATGTTCTACTCAATTTCCAACTGGTTACTAAAAGAAAATACGATAAAAATAAATATTTATACCTAACAAAGACTGTTGAAACTTCACAATTTAGGATTGCCCAATTGGATAAAAATTGGATTTTTAAAAGTAAATTTGATCTCAATAACAAAGTATTTAATCCTAATCGCCAATTGAAAGAAAGTAATAGTAATTCAGTTTTAAATGTCCAAATAGAACACGTACACACATATCCAATCTACACAAATCACTAAAACGCCAAGTTAACAAAATTTATACTATCTTTTCTAAAACGTTGGTTTACAAATATTATAATCATATCAGTTACCTTGACGTTGTGTGCTGCTAATGTTACGACAGCTGTAGACCAAAGCGTACGAAGTGTAGTCTGTGCTTAGCACCCAATAATCAGAGGGTGCGGGAGCTGGAAATAAAATATTTATATAGTCTGTAAGGCAAGTGACTACAGCGATTACTAATTAAAGATAACTAAACAACTTATAAGATAGATGTTATAAGTATAGGTATACTTTAAATATTGAAAACTTCAATAAAAATGTTTTTATGTACGTATACAGTACTGATATACAGATATTATACAACTAACTAAGCAAATTTCGGTTCCCCACTTCCCGCTGTTTTGTCGAGACATTTCGGGTTGAGCAGCGGAACTCACTGCTGCACTCGTTACCAGAGCGAGGAGATGACAATGTTAAATATTTTATTCCCCTGAGTGACAATCGAATCCAAACCTGTCATATTTAAAGTCGCACGTTTATGCCGCGACAGCCTCAACTGGCAACGTTGGGGAACGGAAGTATCTTAACGAGAACGGACTTCTTAATATAAGGTTTCCGTATTCTCTCTGCACATTGCAAAGTAGGCAACTTTGCAATGTGCAGGATATAAAAAAAAACTACTAAAATGGTCGAAACAAGCATTATGATGAAGTTTTGGCTTAGAAATAGTAGTAATCAACTACTGTTAATATTTAATTTAGATCCGATTCATAAAACAAGTTAAATACTTAAAACTTACAATTAGGGAAGTTAACAAGTAACTTGGCACTCCCGTCAGTAGTTGCAAGGGTGGCGTTTCCATTGACAACATCGAGGGTCTGATTGATGACTTGCGTGTTGACGACGTCTACGACGCCTCCGGAGAGAGTGTATGTTGCGTCGGAACAAGTGGCGCTCACGTCTTGGAAATTTGATGGATAGGTCTCGATCATACGCCATCGACCAGTATACTGTTGTATAAAACAATGAATTCAGTGAGTGAATTTTATTAAGATCTTATTTGTGTGATGGGTACGTTAAAATTGGTAGTTTACTTTAAATTAATAAAATTCCTTAAATATATCAATGGTACTGTATTTTGAATAATACATTTTTGGAAACCTGACGTTTCGAACAAATTGCAGTACAAGGGACTGATACGGGTTTACTGAAAATTCATATCAAACTACCGCTAACGTCGTTTGCTCACATACAGCCTCTTCTGTCTGTGGCTGTGACTTCTGGGGTCTCCGGTGATAGAAAGCTAACAACCGTTTTATCTATTGAAATTTGATTTTTTTTATATTTTACTAAACTCATGGATAATTCTAGGGACATACTATTAAACTTGTTGTAAAATTTGACCTTATATATATAGCGTATATATTGAAACACAAACAACAAACACATTCTTGATATTAGAGATGTGTAATATAAAATATATGCGAGTATAGTTTAAGAGTTTCATTTAAAATAAAGTAGACCTGATCAAGACATCCCACTACACTTGGCACAAAAGTTTTAAAATATTTTTTTTTAAATCACAAATACATACAAAACAAAGAGGAAGGCGTTAAACATAAAGGCGTTAAAAAATTAAGGCCTAACGTTTTTAAAAATGCACTAAAAGTGTGCCATAGTCATTTGGAGATAGAAAAAATAACATAGGCATATTAAAATATACTTACCGCAGCAGCATTAAAGTTCTGTACGACTGGTATATTAGGATCACACTGTCCCGGGAATAGTATAGGCTGTCCTGGATTTACATCCGGCAAGTAGAAGCATGCAGCATCGGATTGGTCGATGTTTTCATAGTATCTATTGTCGAGTACGTTAATTTCTGAAATCTTGTTATTGATTACGTTGTTACCAGTTAATGATAGTTGCTTGGATCTGCTTAGTTTCCAGCTGTATACTAAAACAAAAAAAGTTAGCTTTAGTTTATATATAGATAAACCAAATATAAGAAACAGAGTCCTTCAAATAACACTGTACTATAAAATGTATTTGCATGTCTAACTCTTTTAATTCTACGCGGTTTCGTTCTTTGCCCTTTTTCACTCGCAAATCCTGTTTGCTTGCATGACCAAAATGTAATAAATCTTTCCAAAGAGAACAATGTAAATATTGTTTACAAATTACAATAGTTTTCCTTCGTCGACACTTACTCAATATCTTGAATTTCATAATAACATAATTTCAAACGTTTTTTCTATATATAATTAACAAAATAATTAAGAAATTATGGGATTGTTAGTAAATCATTCATAGAAATTAATGACAATTATATATCCATAATTTTTTACCCATTTCCACCATTTGAGTGACGGAAAACGTTACCCGTGACTTTTATTCGTAGACCATCCTTTATCATTCATCACCCGTAAACCATTATCAAACTTATATAGTTCAATATTTTTTCTTAGAACGGCTATATTTATTTATTTTACAAATTAATATAATGAAATTCTTTTGTTCATTTACCTGCTCTAGAATTCTGGTCGCGATTAACACAACTATAGGCGAGAGCGTAGTCGTTATAGTCCGTGCTTAAGATCCAAAACGGAATAACGATATCTGCAAATTAACACATTTATATAGGTTTTAATAAAATACCAAAAAGTATTAAAGAAATCAAAATTAATAAAATATCAAATAAATAGGAATACATTTAATGTATATTAATAATTCGTTATAATATTAGTTATAATATTAATTACAGCATTTTTATGTAATATTATTTATTGTAATTCGTTGTTATTGTTGTATTTATTGTAATTCGTTATAATATTAGTTACAGCATTTTTATGTAAGTTTTTCTAAAGCAGACAGCTTTAGAAAAAGTTACATACCTTACTTTAGAGACATTGCATGTTGTGTAAGAAAAGTAAGGAATTAAATTATTATAAGCAAATTCGTTTTCAGTGTAAGAATCCCACCAGATGTCATAACTTTAGTAAAACTTACTGGACCCTGCAGAGCTTAAAGTGATGCTTAATTTTCCACTAGAGTCCTGAGTTGAGGCGAATGTGACTCTACTGCTGGAGTTACTCTGAAGTTGACTGAGAACGTTTGAAGAGACTAGATCCAGGATATTGGTTGTGTTAAGAGAGTAGTTGTGGTTAATACATTGACCAGTTTGCTGGTCTTTTGGATATGCTGCAATTTCATACCATACGCCTTGGAACTGTAAATTTAGGAATTTATAAATTTTTACTTTTGATCAGATTCATATATTTACATGTGTTAAAACACTAGTTATTTTAAGTTCAAACTTACCATACTCATGTTAAAGTTAAGTACCGCCTGTATACTTTGGTCACATTGTCCAGGAAATACAACCGGTACTCCAGTCTGAGGTTCGGGAAGGTAGAAACATCCTGCATCACTTTGGTCTGTGTTAACGTAGTATCTGTCTTCCAATACTTGCACAGTGTTTACCACATTATTGATAGGCGCCACTGCATTAGAAGCCAATTGTTTGGTTCTGCTGAGCTTCCACGATGTAACTTGTAAATTAAATTGCAAAGTTTACTCAAATATATTGATAATAATGATTTTAAGCAATGCGTGTCGGTGGCTTGAATCTATTGACACGTGTCTCTAACCATTTTTTCTAACAAGATCCAGCAGGAAAATCAAAATGATTTGAAATGTGAAAAATAATGACAATAAATTCTGCTAAGAGATGGGGAGTGAAAAATTATTTTAAATAATGTAGTTTTTTATAAAAAATATTCAATATTATTTTTTACCTTGTCGATATTCTTGATCTATATTAATACAACTATAAACGAGGGCATATGATGAGTAGTCCGTCGCCAAGACCCAGTAAGGAGTTTCGGTTGTAACTGAAAGTATAATTTTAAATTTGTCAAATATTCTATTCTAATATATTTAGATGTATCGTGTTAATAAAATAATGGTTCTATATATTAGAATTCTAAATGTTCAGAAACTTACGATTAGTGCCAGCGATAGGGAAACTGACGATCAGTTTGGCGCTGTTATCAGTAGTTGCCAAGCGAGCGACTCCGTTGATAGTACTCAAGCTCTGATTGACGACTTCAGTGTTAAAGACGTCAACTACGCCGCCGTTGAGGGAGTAGTAGGCGTTACCACACGTGCCTTGTTGGAATCGAGTGGGATATGAAGAGATATCATACCATTGACCCAAATACTGTATATAAAAATAATATTATTAATATAAAAATATTATTTCCAAGAGTAGAATGTTATGTCTGAGGCCGGTCGTGGCGCAGCGGCACGAGGTGTGACTGTGAAACCGACTGGTTGTGGGTTCGATCCCCACTCGAGGAGATGAAATATTTACTTAAATTTATATTTCCATTTCTTCGCTCTGGAGTCGAGGTTAAGCGCGGCGTTGAGTTCTGCCACTCAACACGCAGTGCCTCAAGAATTCAGCAGAAAGTGGGAAACGGAGTGTCTTAACACTAGGTTCCCTCTGCCTACCCTGCTGTGTGCGGGATACAGCGTGAAGCTCATTTTTTTTTAGAATGTTAAGTGTTAGTGACTAATTACTTACAGCAGACACATTAAAGTTGGAGACGACAGCGATATTTTGGTCACATTGTCCTCGGAATACAACGGGAGTGTCGGGATTAGGTGTAGGGAAGTAGAAGCAGGCTTGATCCGTTTGCGCTACGCTTGAATAGTAACGATCGTTGAGCACATCAATGCTGTTTACTATTTGGTTAATATTTTGCGTTGCGTTTGGAGTTAGTGCTGATGTTCTACTCAGTTTCCAACTGGTGACTAAAATAAAAATAAACTTTAAAAGAAGAAGATGATGATGTTGAATGATGAAACATATATTAAATTGAAGAGTGGTACTTTTAAATTATATTTGAAATTAATATAAAATTAAATCATATTAACAACATTATATACCTAAACGTTGATTGTTGGCCAGATTTCTGCAACTGTAGACTAAAGCGTAGGAATCGTAGTCTGTATCTAGCACCCAATACGGGGCTGGTTCGGTTGCTAAAAAAAGATGATTACATTATACATGTATATTTTACAGTTTAATTCGTCGTTCGTAACTTAATGGTATATATAATATAATTTTTTTTTGACATTAGTAAAGAATACTTACTTCCTGGGAAGGTGACTAGTAGCTTAGCGCTACTATCGTTTGAAGCTAACACAGCTAATCCATTGATGGTGCTTAGTTCCTGGTTGATGACTTCAGTGTTGTAGACGTCTACTGTCCCGTTTGCATTTAGAGAGTAAGTTGCCTGATTACATGACCCGCGTTGGCTTGCTTGTGGGTAACTTTCAATCAAACGCCATCTTCCTAAGTACTATAATACAAAATTTTGTTATTAATTGGCGTACTGCATAAAATTTATTTTTATAAATTATTAAATCAAATTAAATAAAATCAGCTTCACACTGTATCCCGCACACAGCAGGGTAGGCAGAGGGAATTCAGTGTTAAGAGAGAGTGAACTTAGTGCACACCGTCTCCCACTTCCCACCGAGTTCTGGAAGCATTGAGTGGTGGAAGCCAACGCCGCACTTTACCACGACATCAGAGGGAAGAAATGAAAATATAAATGTAAGTAAATATTTCATTTTCTCGAGTGGGGATCGAAACCCACAATCAGTCGATTTTACAGCCACGTCTTGTGCCCCTGCGCCACGAGTAGCCTTTAAAAATTATACTTTTCAAAACTCATTGTCGCCTGTTTTTTGATTGTGATATATGAGAAAACAACATACAGCATTTGAAAATAAAAATCAATCATAACTACTATTACATTCTTATACAATATTTCTAACGTATCTATCATATTGTAACCTTTTTTTTTAAATGTTGTAGAAAGAAAACTAAAGGAACAATAATGTTTTTAGTAAAACGCATAAAAAAAATGAACGAGATTCTCGTTTGAGAATTGCATACCCTTGAGGTACCCAAGAGGTACGACCGTCCAGACAGTTCCGAGTCCCGCTTTGTTAAAAATTTTATACTTTTTCTAAAATAATATTATTACTTACCCTTGAAGCGTTAAAATTTTGTACGACGTTGATATTTTCATTGCATTGACCTGCAAATACTACAGGTTGGTTCGGAATAGCATCTGGTAAGAAAAAGCATGCATCATCCGATTGATCAATATTTTCATAGTATTTGTTGTCTAAAACTGTAATGTTTTCTATTGCGTTGTTAATAGCTAAATTATTATATATATTTAATTCTTTAGTTCTGCTTAATTTCCAACTGTACACTGAAAAAAAGATCATATATTAAACATAAGACATATAGAATATAGAAATAAATTAAGATTTATCTTAGTTTATCAAATATTCATACCTCCTCTAAAACTATCATTTAAATTGACGCAGCTATATGCCAGAGCGTAAGAGCTATAGTCCGTGCTAAGAACCCAATAAGGTATAGTGATATCTGCAACAAAAGATATATAAAAATATGTTAGAAGTATATTAAAATTAGTTATTACTTTTGACCAAAGAATAAATAAAAAATAAATATATCACAAAATTGTCCTAAAAAGTAAAAGAAAAAAAAAAACGAACTTGTTCCACCCGAAGTAAAAGAAATATTCAGCTTCCCACTTAAATCTTGAGGTGATGCAAAGATTACGTTACTGCCACTTTGACTCAAAATTTGATTGATGATATTCGAGGACACTAAAGCCATGTTATTAGTGGAAGTCGAGATATACTGGTGGCTGATACATTGGCCATTTTGTTGATCCTTAGGGTAAGCTTGTATTTCGTGCCATGTACCTGTGAACTAATATAAAAAGAAAATTATAGATTTATTTATAATTGTAACATTCAACAAAAAATCTCTTTCGTTGTCAGATCAAATAAGCATCATGAGTTACTTGCAATTAGAATGTTTGATATTTCTTAAAGTATTGCACACAGCAGGGTAGGTAGAGGGAACCTAGTGTTAAGACACTCCGTTCCCCACTTTCTGCCGAATTCTGGAGGCATTGCGTGTTGAATGGCAGAACTCAACGCCGCGCTTAACTTTGTCGAGGTTAAGCGCGGCGTTGAGTTCTGCCAGAGCGAAGAAATGGAAATATAAATTTAAGTAAATATTTGGGGATCGAACCCACAACCAGTCGGTTTTGCAGTCACACCTCGTGCCGCTGCGCCACAACCGGCCTCATTATTGCACTTAATATAACAAATAGATTTAGATATGAATTATTTAAAAATATCAACTCACAGCAGACATATTAAAGTTGGCTACCGCCTGTATACTATTGTCACATTGTCCCGGGAACACGACTGGTACTCCGGGTTGAGGATCCGGGAAATAAAAACATCCTTCAGAAGTCTGATTTTTTTGGTTATAATATCTATCATCAAGCACAGGAATGGTGTTGACGACGGCATTGATGGCTGTTGTTGCGTTTGCTGATAGGACTTTTGTTCTACTGAGCTTCCAAGACGACACTGAGGAAATAATTAAAATGAAATATATGTAAATATATTTTTTTTAATAATCTATTTTTTCACAAACTATGTACGAAAATATAAAATTACTTTTGCAGTTATTGATTTAGTTAATAAAAATAATAATCTCTCTTTCGAATCTAGTCAATTGTAAATTAGTGTAAGAATATTTGATGTTTTAACGAAATCAACAAAAAATCATAAATAAAGTACTTTTTCTTTCCTGTAATTATTATTTTGAGTTAATTTCTATATTATTTAAAAAAACTAAATGAATTTCTTACCTTGTCGTCTCTCAGCATCAATATTGACACAGCTGTAGACGAGTGCATAAGATTCGTAGTCCGTTGATAGCACCCAGTACGGTGTTGATGTGGTCACTATTATATAAAAATTGCAAAAAAAAAGTGGAACGTTAGTATGCCTTAAATCTTGTTATCTTAGAAAGTGTTATTTAGAAATTTATATTTATGAAACTTTTGATGCCGTCGTGGCTCGATGGCACAAGGCTGTGACAGTAAACGCGACGGTTGCACGTTCGATACTTATTGGAAGAAATTAAATATTAAATATTTTAATTTTCTCACTCTATTAACGAACGGAACGGAAAGTGTCTTAATGGACTCACCATTAAGATACTTTCCGTTCCCTTAACACCTTAACACAAGGTTTCCAGGTTCCCTGTGCTAACCCCATAGTAAGCAGTATTTAGCGTGAACGCCTTCTGTTACTAAGTAAAATTATTGATATTGACTCAGTAAGTTGAAATTTGGGTAGGCTAAGGTGTGTAATGGAGCACTAGTAGAGAATTTTCAAATTTCCTACAAAATCGAGAAGAGAAGGAATTTCGCTTTTTACATTTTAAAATTTACGTAAACAAAGCTATGTGCGACGATAAACTTCAATATATTGTTTTAATAAAAATAGTATAATTAAAATTGAATAGAAAAACTTACGATTAGTTCCAGCAATAGGGAAGCTAACGATGAGCTTAGCGCTGTTATCAGTAGACGCCACACTAGCGACTCCATTGATAGTGCTCAGACTCTGGTTGATTACTTCAGTATTGTAAACATCGACGACGCCCCCATTCAGGGAGTAATACGCGTTGCCACAAGTGCCTAGTTGGAAGCGTGTAGGATATGAAGAGATGTCATACCATTGACCTAAATACTGATAAATATAAATTATTGTTAGTAAATATTTAAAAATATATATATATATGTTAGTAAATATTTTAAAACATCCTGTACATGTATCGGTAAAAGGAAGCTGGGAACTTAGTCTTAAGACACTCCACTTTTCACCGAATTCTAGATGTATTGTGTCTTGCGTAGCGGAACTGAACGCTGTGCATGGCCTCGTTACCGGAGCAAAAAAAATAAAATTATTAAATATTCAATTTCCTCAACCTAGTGTTAAGACACTCCGTTCCCCACTTTCTGCCGAATTCTGGAGGCATTGCGTGTTGAGTGGCAGAACTCAACGCCGCGCTTACCCTCGACACCAGAGCGAAGAAATGGAAATATAAATTTAAGTAAATATTTCATCTCCTCGAGTGGGGATCGAACCCACAACCAGTCGGTTTTACAGTCACACCTCGTGCTGCTGCGCCACGACTGGCCTCAACCAATAATAAATTTAATAATTATAAGCTTACTTACTCTAGTTACATTGAAATTTTGGACGACATTTACGTTAGGGTCACATTGCCCTCTAAATATGATTGGCGTATCAGACGATGGTGGTGGATAATAGAAGCACCCGTTATCAGACTGATTTAAGGGCTGATAGTATCTGTTGTTCAGGACTTGAACATTTCTTATTATTTGATCCATTCTGTTGTTCGCATCAATTGATAAACTGCTCGATCTGCTTAGTTTCCAACTGACGACTAAAAAAAAAATAATTCGTTTTAATAGAAAAATATATTTTGTTAGTAGATTTTTTTATTATGTTAGTAGAATTTTATTAAATTTATGCTTTATTTTTATTAAGTAATTCCAAATATGAACTATATTTATATTAATCAGAAAACAACTGATTTACTAAAACAGTTATTTTTAAAATATTAGTAAACAATATATCTTACCTCTTTTCTGAGTACTGCTTATATTCACACAGTTGTAGACCAGCGAGTATGAAACATAATCTGTGTCCAGGATCCAATATTCGATTGGATTAGCAGCTGTAAAAAAAAACTATTTCAAAATGTTTTTTCTACAATTTTTTGATTAAAAATAACATTAAAAATATTCAGAATGTAAATAAATATCAAAAATATTATTTTCGAATAATATAAAATGTCTCAGCTTCACGCTGTATCCTACGCACTGCAGGGTAGGCCGAGGGAACCTAGTGTTAAGACACTCCATTCCCCACTTTCTGCCGAATTCTGGAGGCATTGCGTGTTGAGTGGCAGAACTCAACGCCGCACTTGTCCTCGATACCAGAGCGAAGAAATGGAAATATAAATTTAAGTAAATATTTCATGACCTCGAGTGGAGATCGAACCCACAACCAGTCGATTTTACAGTCACACTTTGTGCCCCTGCGCCACGACTGTCTTCAATATATAATAAAATGTACACAAACAAAAATTACGACACCATAAAACAAGTATTTCTAATGTGATAACAATAAGATTATTAAATTTAAACTACCGCATCTACTGTAACTATACAACGAAGAAAAAAAAACTTTAAATACTCAATTATCACCTGGAGGAACAGAAACGAGTAGTTTCCCACTGCCATCACTAGACGCTAAAGAAGCAGATCCAGCAGTGGTGATCAGATCTTGGTTGTTCACGTATGAATTGTATACCAATACTGAGCCATTACTTTGAGAGTATGAAACATCGTTGCAAGTACCACTTAGTTGACTGTCCGCGTAACTCTCAATTACACGCCAACGGCCGGAATACTGGAAGAAATA